>VXAZ01004832.1:778591-798525 GCA_013399875.1 Gymnorhina tibicen
TCTCTGCATTCCCCGTGGATCCCCAGGGCTGCAGGGGCACAGCTGCTTCCCCATGGGCTGCACCACGGCCTGCAGAGGAACCTCGGCTCCGGCGCCTGGAGCAGCTCCTCCCCCTCCTTCTCCCCTGACCTTGGTGTCCCAGGTTGTTTTCCCTCACATGTTCTCACCTCCTCCTTTGCTCTGGCTAGAAGCAAAAACCCGTGACTTTGTTTTGATTTTCTTCCTAAATATGTCACCACAGAGGCGTCACCAGCCTCTCTCACTGGCCCAGTTCTGGCCAGCAGCGTGTCCATCCTCAGAGCCATCAGCCACTGGCTCTGCCGGACATGGTGGGGAGCTCCCAGCAGCTTCTCACAGGAGCCACCTTTTCGGCCCCCTGGTACCCAAAACCAGGCCGTGCCAAACCAACACACGCCCTCAGAGTGGTGCTGGTTTTGTAACAACTGAAGTCAGCACCAGAAGAAATACCACTGTGGTGATCAAGGATCAGAGCTGACTACCTGACTTGGAGAGGCTGCAAAGCAGTCATGGCCAGCCTGACACATCTTTTGAGAGTTTGCAGTAACAATATCTGGTATTCTGCTAGAGACCTGCTACAGTCCAGGGGTTTCTAGACACTCATCTGCTAGACTGGAGATTAAATCTCCAGTTTCCATCTCTTCTCATAAAAATGTGAGACACCAAGAGATCAGTCCTTCTACCAAGCAAAGAGGCTTTTCACTATACTTAGTGCTCCAGAAGATGATTTGGAAAGCACAAAAGAAAATCTATAGACAAAAACCCTTTTCCAGTTTGGTACTAACCAGGCAAGCCACAGAGAGGGCTGTGCTAAAGCCCATGTGGGCTTATTCTCAATCTCAAGTAGAAGTGGTCTAGCCAGGCATACAGCACTGATAAAAAACCAGCAGAAGAGCCAACTTTCTCCTGTTTGAAGTCTCCAAATTTCATAAGCTACATGACAGAAATAAAACCAAACGCTACATAGCCATGCTTAAAAAAATAGGGGGGGAAAACATTTTACACTAATGACATTGAAGCAGACAGGGGTCCCATTCTTTGATAAGGGGTTCACATTTATGAGGTCACCTCGAACTCAGTGCACCCTCCCACAAAAGCACCCACTCAGTGACTTCAGTTCCCCATCTGGGCTGTGGGAATGAATAATGCCCCCTCTTTTCCCCGGTGTCATGTGCCAGCCAAAGCAGCTTATGAAAGCAAATAAATACATGAACATTCAAGCATACATGAGAGAATAGAAGTTTTATTATCACAGAGCCAAATGTAGCTACACATGGCTCAAACAGCAAAAGTCCTCTGGCGAAACCCTGAGAATCTGCTGCCAAATTCTTCTGTATGTTCAATAGCTGTGGTGGGATTTCCAGGCTCAGCCCGAGTGTGATTACCTGGCACAGGTACCATTTCTTCCCGTGCCTGTTTAATGATGATACCCAGGCCCTCCAGCCTGCAAGGCTCAAATATTTGTGTCTCATCACTACAATGAGGAACAAGCACAAAGACAGAAAAGATTCATGCCGGAACCCTGAACACCTGCAGGCTATCCTCCCTGGTATAAATGACATTTCTGGTGATTCCACTTGCAGCAGTTTTTATTTTTGGTGTAAAGGATATACCTTACACCCAGAATCTGTTTTGACAGAGGGAGGAGCGATATCACTGTGTCTCCCTCAGGGGCATCACTTTATCACCATTCAGAAAAAAATTTTCCTTGTGTCAGGTCTGAGGCCATTGTAAGAAACGCTTGGAGCAGCAGAATTTGAGATAGGAAAAATGTAAAATAGAGGCCAACCTCCAGGCATGAGGAGCCTGTGTGAACTGAAGAGCTGGGAGATGTTGGTTAAAGCTGTGATGTCTGGCAGACCTGTCTACACTTGGCCAGCCCTTCAGACCTACTGTTCAGGGGGCTCTGCACTACACATTGCCTCCACACGTGGGATGAGGAGATCTTAGCTGTGGGGCAGGTATGCACCTCTCTCATAAAGACCCTGGCCAAGACCTCTGTGGCCATAAAAAATGATAAGCCAAAACTCCTTTTTTTTTGGTGATATTTCCCCTGCAGATTTCCCATTTTAATGGAGATAGTGAGACTTGTTGCAGGTGGATGAAACCTCAGAAAGCAGTCCTCAGAGCTGCATTTCCCTCAAGATCCACATAACATAGCAGACTCTAGAAATATGTCCCCTTTCTCAAGAGAAATGAAAATGGGTATCACCTGCACTGTGGGAGGTGCTCCGTTTGAGATGGAGCCCCTGCAAAGGAGTTAGTTAATACAGCTCTTGGCATTTCTCAGCATTTACAAGGGTGTGTGGGGTTTTCTATTGCAGCTGAACCCAAACTGCACCTGTAATTTACTTAGCTCTCCCAGAATGGCTGCTGATGGGCAGGAAAGATGGAAGACCTGTAGGTAGTTCAGATGGGCAGTAAAAAAGGAAAGGATAATTCTCATAAACTTCTTCTGCTGGTAAACACATAATTCAGACCTGAAGCTCATTTCCAGGTCTTTCATAATTCAGAAAATCCCCATATTGGGACTTTGAGCTAAGACAAGTGTCTTGCACTTACATATTTTTAGTATACAGAGAAAGCATTTAAGCTAAAAACCAGAAAATTTGAGAAGCCAGAAGTGCAACAAAAATGCCAGAGGGCACACTCTTTAACCACCCTGTAAAAGCAGAAAAAGAACTACTACCTGATTTCTACATTATTTGTTTTAATTCAAACAATAAATAAACCCCACTGACTTATGGTTCAGGTAGTCCACTTGCTCTTCCTTAAAGCAGCCACTTCAGTGAACAGATTTATAAAAAAGTCGAATCATTACAACTTTCTGAACCCTTGCAGTTTCTGATCTATTAGTAATCTTGGCTGTGCAATAGGAAGTATATTCTGTCTGTAGTTAATGACCTTTGGTTCTTGCTGTGAACAAAAATGACAGAAAAAAAAACAGTGCCACCCATTCACCCTTAATATTTGCAAAAATCACCTTTGCCTAGAAAGGAAATGCTCTTTTATTTTGTTTTGTGCTTCCCTAATTTCTTCAGGAAATGAGGGGTACTGCCTTTTCTGGCAGCACCAATTAAATAAGCAGGTTTGTGGTAAATTACACAGCATCCTACATTTTTAATCCAGTTGCATGAAGCTATAGTCCTGTGGTGATCCCCAGCATGGGTCTGCTGTTTTGTAAGAGCAGACAATGGCAGAGCTGATCTGCTAGAGGCACTATATATGATAATTGCATACAGGTTAAGTGTTTTGCAAATTAGCTGTGCTTCATCATCCACTTTCTTTTTACTGCCCGTTCAGGTTGGCATACCAAGTGTGCTGAAGGTGACTTGTCTAATCTGCAGCAGCTGGAACACCCTGCACTCCCCACAAAATTATTTCCTGCCATTTTCAAATGCAGCTTATGGAGACGGCTCTTGTTCCGTCAGAAGTGACACATGGCACCACGGATTTTGTCAAGGAGCAGCTTTCTCTGGGGCTTTATGTGAATCACTCTGAAAGAGCATCTGGGCTTAGGAGGCCTGTTTTGGATTCAGAACAGCACCTTGAGGTGTTTCTCTCGGATTTCTGAAATTCACCTCCACCCTTCCCCGTGTCTCCCCAACACAGCTGTGCTGAGAATTACCTCTATGCACTGGTAGGAAAACCCATACAGTGGCTCTTGTGGCTGACATTTCCCGGGACCTTCAGCATGTATTTCAGTGGGATCATGCAAGAGGCGTGCTCTCTCTAGGTGTCTAAGGTAACAGAAAGAGATTACGTTAAGTGCTTGGTAAGAGGCATTTTCCATTTGCAACATTCAACTTCATTTAGCTGTAATGCATGAGAAAATTGACCCACGTGGGTCTTAATCTAGCCATTTAATTGTACCCCTGAAGTGTGAATGCGATGAGCATCATGGATTTTGGCACTGTTGACATTTCTTTTAAGCAGATGACAGTTTGAAAGGATAGGAGCATATCCTTTTATCACTGCAGCACATAAATATGCTACAGAGTGATGGAAACAGCTTTACACACTGGCAAGTGACAGAAGATAAAGTGGTGGGAAAAAAGGCACAAAAGGCAAGACATTTAAATAAAGAATGAAGCACAAAACATACAAGTGTTCTTAAAGCTCCTCTGATGAATTCACACTGTGAATAACTGGTGCAGTTGACCAACACTTGTCAGTGAGAAAATTACAAGACTCTTAAAGCTTCCTCAGAAGTGTCTTTAAAACAGTGGATCTTGGACATGTACAGGGGTAAAGCTGAAGGGAGACAAGGACCTTTGGTAAAGAACAGGAAGGATGGCTCTGACAGGGGAGGCTCTCATATTCAAAGTTACATCCTCTCTCACATCAGTGTTTTTAAAAAGCATTTTTTCTGTTGGTCTGTGAGTCTCAGTCCTTTTAGGAAGCCAGTATAGTGCTTTCTGGGATAGCAAGACCTAAGAATTTCCTAGAAACATACTTTTTTCATGGTCAGAAGCAATATTTTCCAGTAGTGGGCTGAGGTAGAAACAGACAGGAATGGGTAAGGAAAAGCTCTGGATAAGGATCACCAGGACTGTAGAAAACATGAAATCTGTGATTTTAAGGGTCTTGGGTTGCTGTGGGAAATTGCCAAAGGAATATTTTTCTGAGAATCTTTAAGATTTTCAGCAACACATTTTTGTCATTGGCAATATGTTTTCTCATTCTCCCAAATCATCTGAGTAGCTACCACCTAGTGAGAAACTTGGTTGGGACTATAAAGCACGCAAGACACAGGCACCTATTGAGCCACCTGAAATAGGGCAGCTGGATTTCCATATTTATCAACCCAGATAAGTAGAATTAGCTGCCAGCTCAGGAAGATCCTTGGACTGAGAATCCATTTCCTTTCCATAACCTTTCCTATCTCAGGTTCTGTAACTGTTGATTGTTTCCTCCTTGTGTACTTTCAGGGTGTGAAAACAGAGTTTAAATGCATATAGTAGTAATTCAATCACATGTGAGCACCTGTCTAGCATATATGTATGTCAGCTTATCATTGGCTATCAACTATCTGTCAGATAACTTGGCAGAGTGAGAAAATCTATTACTAATGGAGCAATAGCTTCAAAAAGCAGTAACATGGGACCCTAGAAACAGTAAATGTGAAAAACGCTGTCAGCATCTAAGAAAGCCTTCGGGTTTTTTTGTAAGACATTTCTTTGAGGAAGTGATAAATATAAGGACACAATTATTGCAAATGTAAAATAATTTCCTCACCCATGTTATGAATATTTTATTCCTCCCTACTCCCTACAAAAAAAGACCCTAAGCTTCTGGAGAAAGAAACAGAAATGCTAACAACATTACTCTATCAGGCATGTAATTGGAGGGGATCTTTCTTCTCTCTTGCCACAGATAATAAATTATAGAAGTTTTTGGGAACCTAATTATGTCACTGAGGAAACTCTAAGATGACAATATGAATGTTTTCTTCAAGCTAACATGATTTTGGGAAACCATTATTTTATTTAAAAAGTACTGCAGAACTCAACTCTGGTCTATTTTTAAAATGATAGATTAAACAGAAAATTTGTAATTAAATACTACCCTGGTTGCTTTGCCACAAAAAGACAAAAGACCAAATGTCAAATTGAAATTAAACTCATATAGAAGCTGAGCAATAGGGGGATGCATCACTAAGCAAATTATAGCAGTGCAGATATATAGCAGATATCCTGATTATCTTTTATTTATTGTTGTTAAACCACTAGGCAAATGCAACTCCATCATACGGTGTTTCATGACAATACTTTTGAAGAACTTGAGGCAATAAAAGAATGCAAGTTTTTGCTCACTATGTATCCATGAAGACTTAATGGCTGCTTAATACAGCTTAGAAGCAGTTGCAAGAAAGGCCTCAGCATTGTGATACTCAGTGCTGAAAACCCTCAGCTTCCAGTACGGCAGACCAGGAGTCAGTGATGCTGTGCCAGCCCAGCTAAGGATGTGTTTCCTTCCTGCTTAGTGCTCTCATGGCATCCATGACACCCATCTTACGAAGCAAGGACATACTTAAACCAGTCCAAAGGGAAAACTATGAGAAGGTTGCTGCTGTAAATTGTGAGACTGACTGTGGGCATTGTCCTGAGAACTGACTTGAACTCGTATGTGCAGATAGGCTCAGGACCACCACCACAATAGGTGGACATGCTCCTGTCTCCCAGGCCCAGGTGGCTCTGCCAGGTGGGACTGAAGGCCAGAAATTGCCTCTTTCATGCAGGTTCTAAGCATATAAGAGCAGATACCCTCTGTTTTCTTGGTCCTCTTCAGCATAGCTTCCATCCTGAACTTTTTTTACCTGAGGAGGAAGGAGTAGTGCTTTCTTTTCACCATAGAAGCATATCTATACCACCAGCAAATTAGATACCCCAAATGTAGGTTTCAGTTCTTTCCAGGGCCAGGATAAGTAAGAATTTGTATCACCTCGTTTCTAAGAAGGTGCATTTGCAGCAAACCTAATACAAAATAAAAGTATACATTGCCTCTGAGGCCTACTCTTCCTCTGAGTGAATGGAAGGCTGCCAGTGCTGCTAAGATGTTATTTGAGTATGCCAAGCAAACCAGGATCTTCAGGGGACTGTGGAGGGGCCACCTGTCAAATATGTAGGTGGGCTTTTAGTTAAGTGCACCCAAGATGGTGACGTTTGTCAGTGTATGCAATGGTAAAACTCCAGGTAAGTGAGCATGCTATGGAAAACGAGGAGACTACATCAGGTGCCTTAAGAAGGGTGAGGAGGGTTTTCTTGGATCATGCTATTGGAGCAAGGTGTGTTACCTCTAACAGTGACAATAGTGATTTTAGATCTCACCCTAAAAGTTTTGCTGTAGCAGGGAGAAAACCTGTACTGGAGAGAACCTGAAGATGCTGAGTCCTGAATCATATTCTAAACTGGAACAAAAACCCTTTGCAAGTTACTAGACCTCCTTTTTTTGTGTTAGGAGATAAAACATAGGCAAAATATGTAGGGACATACACCTCTGTGTGGAGCTGAGGAGCAATAACAGAAAAGACAAAGTTCATGTTGAAACAAAGTCTTGTGCAGTTAAGGATTTTAATTTTCTTCGTCTCACTCTCTTTTTGAAATTATTTTTGTGGACTGCTAAAAACCTTAAAATGAAGGTACAACTCTCTTGGCAGTATATTTAAGGCTGTTCACGATATATGCGATTCTCTTTGTTTCCTTCCAGAGAAATACAGTGCTCCCTCTCCCAAGGCTCCAGAGAACACCAGTACCAATCCTTTCAAAGAGTTCCCTGTAGCCTTCCTCCTCAATTTTTCCAGATTCTCTTAGCCAGAGGCACCTTTTTTTTTCTGCAGTCCTGTTGTTTTTATGACAGATATATTCAGATATATTTTTCATTTTCTCTTACATAGAGCTAAAGTTTGAGACCCTAAGGGCTTCCAAGTAAATGCAAAAATAGCATGAGAACGAAGCTTCCAGACAGTCTTTCTTCAATCTGGGTAGAAACAGCAAGATTTTTAGCTCATTAGACTACCTTTTCAAAGTCTTCTGGTTTTTTGGAAGTTTTTTTGAGACAGAATTTGGATTTTTAAAAGCAGTTTTTTATTCCTATCTTTGAAAAAATCCTGCCCATCAGTGGATTCATCAGTGGAAGTGTAAATAGTGGACTCTATTTAAAGGGGTGGAAAACAACAAGACTTTTGAAGTTTTGATGTAATTAATCCTTGTTCCACTGCTTGCTGGTAGATCAGGGACCTGGACTCAGGTGGGCTCAGCCCAACTTTTCTCATGGTCTCAGCACCTCCCACTATTTGCAGGCACTGCTGTGGCTGCCTCCATTCTTCCTCAGCTCCTCTCCAGCTTCCCTGATCTCAGCACCAGGGCTCCCCTATAATACCTCTCTACCAGATACTGCTTTGTCCTGTTGAATCCCTATTTACTATTTTGTCTGGCATCTTTTTCACAAATCCTCAAAAAAACCCTAACTTCAAGCTTTGTCTCCCTGGGTTTCCTATCCTTATCTGTGCTGAACACCTTCCCAGCACACCTTCCCAGCTTACAGAGACCTTTCAGGCTTGAATTAATCCTTTCTTCTGTCTGTGTTTGCACTTGCACACTTTCCTCACACTGTACCTTGGGAAGCTTTTCTTTTCTGCTTTCATTTAGTGCAGAGGGATGCAATGTTTAGAGAGGAAGGAGGCCTGTATGGAAGTTTTTAAGCATGGATCAGAGCATTTAATGAAGGTAAATCATGAGAGACATTAAGAGCAGGAATCACCAGTCAAACAAACTGAAAAAGCTAAAGAAAGTATTTTATGTCGTACATTGCTGCCTTTCTCCTTAAGCCCTTCCTTCTACAAAGAACAGATAACCCAATCTCAAAAATAAACCTCAAAAATAAAGAGAATTGCAGGAGGAGCTGTGAAGACAAATCCCTTTTTTTACAAATATATACAGAGCTGATGGTCAGAGACAGTGAGGCAGAAGGAGCTGTGGGGGCAGCACAGACACCATGGCGACAAATGAGGTGGTGCTTGCTTGATGCCAAAATGATTCCCCTTGTCACAGCGTTTGCCAGAGATCAGGAGGCAGATGTGCCTCAAACAGATGTTTCCCAGGGACATTTATAAAACATTGGAAATACCTGAACAAAGGTTTGTCTGGGGGGAGTAAAGTCCAAGAGAAAGTGCCTCTGTGCTGGATTTCCTTCAGCTCCCACTCTGACAGATGCTGCGGTACCGGCACTCCTTCTCCGCGCCTCGCCAACACAGACAGCCTGCAAGGGTTTGTGCTCTAAATTAAACATGGGGGAAACCAGGTCACTTTTCATTCTTACAATGCAGCCACAGTTACTACTACTACTACTAAAATAATAATAAAACAGGTCCAGCCCAGTCTGAGCATCACCAGATGATTTTTAAACCAGGGAAGTCTCCTGCATATGAAAGGTAATAAAACCACTCAGTAATGATGTGGGATAACTTCCCTGACTATCTGCTGCCAACAAAAATGCAACTATGATCACTGCCTTGAATTTGAACCTGGAAAACTGCTAAAATGCCAAAAAGAAGTGGGCTTTTCCCTAATGACTAAAAGTTTTAGTCCTTCCTTCAAGTAATGAGTTTGGCAGTATTAGTGTAATGTGCTTCATACCCTTTGAGAAATAAATATTTCTGGTTTAGATGCAATCTAAATGAGCTTGGAATTAAAATAATTCTTCATTGGCTTCAAATTAGATGGATTGGCCATGTCTGAGCATTACTGCTGCTTAATTTAAGATGACATATTGGCCTGGCATTTCCATTTTTAATGTGGGAAGCTGTGTTTATAAATAAGACCTTTCATCTAAGGAACAGAAGTTTAAATTTTTCGAAAACTAGCAGAGATTATTTAAATGGTGTCTTGCACACTGCTCAGGCTGCGTACCCTGAGAACACATAAATTTGTCTTACTTATGATAAATGAACCCATGAATAACTTACAAAAACTTGCATTTTTTGCCTCCTGCAGCTCTTCCTGCCGTGAAGCATTCAAAATAAAGTTTTTCTTCGATGCTTTGATAGCACTGGGGCAGGTGTGCATTTGATTGACATCTTTCAAAATATTTCTGGCCTGACATTTTCATGTCATGTCCTGTAAAGGAGGTATATGCATCATACTGACAACATGCCGGAATTTTTTCCTCCCCAGTTACAAAACCAAAAGTTAATTCTGAACAGTGCAGGAAATGTAGCCTAGAGATATTTCTAGCCCCATCTCTTCCAATTTTCTGATAGTATCTATAAAACTCCTGCTACTTTGGCCACCAGGAACTGAAGCAGAGCAGTGGCTGGGTTCTATCTGCATTCCTGGAGGGGTAACTTTGAAGCATGTGATAGCATTGAGCCCAGCACAAATATAGCAGCCAGGTCCATTTACATTGCAAAAGTCATCCTACATTTTACACACTAGTGTGGAAGTTAGAGCACTAACTGAGAAAACAAAGCACCTTGATCTCAAACCCTTCCCAGGATGAGAGTATCTACCAGAGGATGCTCCTCTGCACCACCAAGGTACAGACCAAGCTGTGGTGAGGACAGAGGCAATTTTTATTTGGTCAGACTGTAGTTGAATCTGATGTAAAGAGACAATCCCAGGCACATCTTCTCCTGAACAAGGGGACTTGCTGCTAGGATACAGCTGTACAGAGTGTGATCCAGGAGCAGCAGGTTACCCAGAGCCTCACTGTGCTTCAGACTGGAAGGCATGGAAGACTTTACTCACGAAGCAAAAGCGAACTCACCCATTTTGTGAGATTCACAATGACACTGACCCCAGTGACCAATACTCAGTGTCAATATCAGAAGCAAACAAATCACTTGTTCCGCAGTTCTCAAATAACACCTCTCTGCTTCAAATGGGTGCAGCTGTTGTTCACCAACAACTCAACAGCATGTTTGAAGAACATCACTGAAATGTACATTCCTTGGGGAAGTAGAGTAGAAAGTAATCTTACACAGGCAGAAAACAGTTATTATTTTAATTTGATAAGCCCTTTCCTAGCAGTTGATCAGCAGATGCAAGCAGGAGTTTTATCCACATCACAGTTGCAACAAAGCCATCCCTGCACACTAAACATTTTCAGCACTTGCTGATAAGAGTTTTGACTTTTGGGAACCCCCTTCTAAAATGAAGTAGCCCAATTACTCAGCATGCTGGAAATGCAGCTGAGTTGAAGCGCATGGGATGGAAGAGCTGGGCTATAAAACAGAAGATGACTGGTCAGAGGATATAATTTTATCCTGTATACTGGAGCCCACTGCAAGTATGCCACATGCTGGAGCATCTTGAAGGGCTGCTTTAGATCTGGAATGAGCACTTTCAGAATCTGAGAACTAGCAGGTAACTTTGTGACTGGGAAAAACTGGCTGGCAGCTTTGAAGTATATTGTCTTCCAAGGCTGGGGAAAACCTGCTGCGAAGAGGCTGTGTCCAGGGTTATTGTTTTAGTGAGGAGGGGATCTCCCATTTTTTTTCTCTGCTTATATAAGTCCCTTGCATGTAAAGCATTGAAACTGTGGCTCCACTGCAAAGTAGCTGCAAAGGTCCTAAGGGTTTTAGACAGACACTTTGAGCAGCCTTTATAAGAGGACCAGAAAAAGCTCAGCTAAAGCCAAACTGCCATGAAACATCCAATAAAGACTTCTCTTTCTGCAATTTGCAGGCAGTGGCAATGAGATACCAGTCCAAGGGACCCTATATCAAGTTACAGCTGTGCTGAGGAACAAAATTGCTGCTGTCAGTTATTTGCAGTTAAAGCACAAGCACAGCAGGGGGAAATACCAAATGCTTTTACAGTGCCCTAATGACCATGAGTCAAGAGCATTACTTATATTTGGCGAAAAACCAGCATGAATCCAGCAAGGTAAAGCGCTGTCGCTGTCACCAGGCACCACCTGCTTTCCCCTGCTGACCTGCCTGCCCTTGGGGGAGCCCAAAGCAAAGCTCAGGGGATGAGGGTCTCCAAGCCTGTGGGCAGCACCGAGCTGCCCTGCCAAACTCTGTACTGTGCTGGTGCCTCTGCATTGTCAGCCACCATCCTCCCATGTCTCCTTCCCTGGTGGCACCAAGAAGATGGATATAAAAAACTAGGCCAAGTAATTTTTTATTATTTTTAATTTCCACAAAGAGGACCTTGATAAATTAGATAGTTAGATTTTGTTTGTACAGCTAAACAATCTCATAATGGCTGGAAAGCTAATGAAATGTACTTCAGTCACTGAACTGAACTGGTATATGATTTAATTTTCCCATACCTTCAAAAACTGTATCATTATCAGGATTTCTTCTCAAAAAGTGTTTGAAAGACTGCTGATATGTCTAGAAGTGTTGATTCTCCTATTCTTCACATTATTTTTCCTTTCTAACAGGGGTTAGGATTCCTCTTGACCTTCTAAATTTTAATTTTTTTTGTCTATAGATCATATTCATTTGACTCTAATAATTTAGATAGAATCCTTTTAACATCTGCTGTCAATTAATTTATAAGTTGCATTCACAGAGTACAGAAAGAGAGTATACAGCAAATTATTTTTAATTTCTTCAGTATGCTAAAATGTGGAAGAATTATTAGAATTCACCACACTTGGGCCAGGGATAAGAGTTCCTTCAGGCTTGAAATTTCAGACTGGCTTCCTAATAAAGTTATACTCATTATGTAGAGTTTAATTATTACACTCAGTGAGACATTCAGAAGACTTTCACTCCTATGGAGCCGCTAAAACTGTAGTTAGAGTTAATTAATAGTACAATAATCAACCAGTCTTTATGTCTGGGTCAGATTTCTCTTATATAAACGTAGTCATGCAAATTTCACATCTGAGCTCTGTGTAGTTACTTGGATGGTCTTCACAGCTGCTAGGAGAGAAGGTGCCCAAACTGTGCTCAGGTGGACCCTGAAGCTGTTCATGAAGAAAGGATACCCTAAACTGATGCTGTAACTTTTTTCAAAGTTTTTGTCATGCAGTTAAAGTGTATTTGAAGAGATCTATAAATGACACGTATTCCCAGTATGTGTATGGTATATCATTGGTTTGGATTCTTATTTATCTTTATTAGAGGTCATAGCTCAGTGATGCTGCAATCTAAATTTATGATCCTCAGATAATGATATCTCAAAAGTACCTATCACTTCTTGAAACTGCGTCCCTTGAGATGACAATATAGCGATACACCAAAAAAAAGAGTCAGGACTGAAAAACTTGCCCTAGTATTTTTGTGGTTATATCAGGTTACATACAAAAAGTTAATTTAATCATAGTGTTTTGATAAGTATTTCAAATGGTTATTTTGAATATATGTTCCAGAGAGGTATTTTGAATGTAGGATCCCATGAGGCCTGTAGCAGTAAGACCATTAAGTATCTGTGTATAATATATGAAAAGATCAAAGGGTAAGATGAAAAGAATAAAAATATGGCCATGTTTGATGCTCACGCAGTCTGCCAAATATTACAAACTGAAACTGAGGATTGATCTGAAATACAATGTTTGAAGAGCATCAAGGATTACAGAGCCTCGTGAGCAGTAGTGAGGGCATCTGGAACACAGACAGCTTTGTCATCTGTCCTCCCAAAAGTCAAATGGAAAGGGTTTGAAAGGGACAGTCAAATATGGCAAATCAACAGATGGGTACAGGACTGGTGCCACAGCCAGGGGTTTGGCTGCTTGGGTAATGGGACTCGCTTTGAGAAGCCTGAGGAGTGATGGGGCCCATTCGTCAGAGAAGGGGAAGGTCTTTGGTCACAGGCTTGCTGAGCTGGGGAAGAGGCTTAAACTACAGTTGCTGGGGGAGGAGAAGCCTCAATACACCCCACTCCTACCAGTCTGATGCCAGGGCCAGCAAGAAATGCCTAGAGTCCGGAGAGGATTCACAGGTCAGCAGGAGAGCGCCTGAAGAGCAGCACAAAGGAATTACAGCCACTCCAGCCAGTAGGCCAGCTGCATTGAGAATCACAGAAGCATAAAATCATTAATGTTGGAAAAGACCTCCAAGATCACTGGGTTCCAACCTTTGACCAAACACCACCTTATCAACTAAGCCATAACACCAAGTGCTACGTCCAGTCATCTCTTGAACCCTTCCAGGGGTGATGACTCCACCCCTGGAATATTCTGGGCAGCCCATTCCAATGCTTAACCACCTTTTCAGTGAAGAAATTCTTCCTGATGTCCATCTGAACATCTCCTGCTGCAGCTTGAGGCCATTTCCTCTTATCCTGTCACAGGCTGCCTGGGAGAAGAGACCAAGTCCTACCTGGCCACAATGTCCTTTCAGGGAGTTTTAGAGAGCAATAAGGTCTCCCCTGAGCCTCCTTTCCTCCAGGTTTAGCACCCCAGCTCCCTCAGCCACTCTTCACATGACACTCTCCAGACCGTTCACCAACCTTGTTGCCCTGTTGAGAGTCCATCTTAAATGTCTCTACGCAAACACACAAACCACAGGGAATAAACAAGAGGAGCTAGAGTTGTGCGCACCCCTGCAAAGCTGTGATCCTGGTGGCATCACGGAGCTGTGGTGGGATGGATCCTGGGATGGAAGTGTTCGAATGCAGGCATTTTAGGAGGGACAGGCAGGGAGTCCAGGAGCAGGTATCTCCATCTATGTAAATGAGCAGCTGAAGTACAAGGAGCTCTGCCTGCAGACAGATGAGGAGCTGACTGAGAGCTCAGAGGTCAGGATTTAAGGAAGGGTAGGGACAGGTAACATTATAGTGGGGATCTGTGACAGCCTCCCATTCACAAGTCCTGGTCCCCAAGGGGGTCTTCAACCACCCCAATATCTGTTGGAAGGACAACGCAGCAGGGCACAGGCAATCCAGGAAGTTCCTGGAATGCACTAATGCTAACTCCAGGTGACAGAGGAGCCACTGAGGAGAGGTGCTGTGCTGTGCTGGACCTTGTTCTCACAAATGAGGGGCTGGTGAGGAATGTGAGGCTCAAGGGCAGCCCGGGCTGCAGTGACCATGGAATGGTGGAGCTTGAGATCCTTAGGGCAGCGAGGAGGGCGCACAGCCAGCTCAGTGCCCTGGAGAGCAGACTTTGGCCTCCTCAGGGATCTGCTTGGTAGAGTACCGACCCTGAAGGGAAGAGGAGCCCTGGAAAGCTGGCTGATATTCAAAGATCACCTCTTCCAAGCTCAAGAGCAATGCTTCCCAACAAAGAGATGCACAGGGTCCTGAGGAAGCTGGTGGATGGAGTTACTAAGGCACAGTAAACCATATTTGAGAAGTCATGGCAGCCCAGTGAAGTTCCCATTGACTGGAAAAGGGGAAACATAACCCCCATTTTTAAAAAGGGAAAAAAGGAAGATCTGGGTAGCTACAGGCCAGTCAGTCTCACCTCTGTGCCTGGCAAGATCATGGAGCTAAACTGCCTGGAAACTATGCTAAGGCACATCAAAATTCTGAAGGTGACTGGTGACAGCTAACATGGCCACACTAAGGCATACTTAGGCTATGTACCTAATTTCTAAGTAATAAAAAATGTTAGGCGATTTTTTTATTTGAAATAACCACCTACTATTTCAGCTGCAGGTGTATCATTCAGTTCCTAAATTCTCTTCTGTAGCAGAATCGTTTTGCCTTATCTTTAAATAAAACTCTATTCAGAGGATGTAGCCTGGAAAAAATATGCCTTATTCGTGAAATTGTTGCTATAATCTAATCAATTAAGATCTTAATGTGTAGGCTTTTTAGCTAGTTTCGACAGAGAGAAAACACTTAGAATTCAGATTGTGGTTTTGGTAACTGTAGCATCAACTGTGAAATGAAAATCAGGGTGGTTTTTTTTTTTAATAATTCAGAGGTTCTTTTTTATGAATGAAAGAAATTGCAGTCCTAAAAAAGTCAAAGCATGTAATCAGAACCTGTAAAATATTCCATTCTGTTTTATGACATCTCAACTCCAATCAAATAAACAGAGCCAGAAAGAACCGGAGACTTGATTGACTGTTTAAAGGAAAAGCTGTCAGTTTGATTACAGGCAAGTGAACAGACACACTACTAAATGTAAACTGCATTTAATTTTATTATGTAAGCAGCTTTAATAATGTCACAAATAAGTTATGCAAACTGAAACACTGGGTGCAATTGCATACAGATTTCTGGTACTGAGTGGGGGCTGTGGATCATAGCTATTTTCAATTTAAGTGCTCTAAATTTATTAGGGAGCAAAAGGTAATTAAAAATGAGTGAGCATCAGAGGAAAAAAATCCCCCCACCACGTTGTTTCCAACACAAGTGGTAGAACTTTCAAGTAGGTTTGTAACAGTAGATTCTTGCAGTACTGTGAAGAAATGCCTTTATGGTCCTTCTATTCAAAAATTTGCAGCAGTTTTCTACTCCCTTTTTGCTCTGGTTTCATTCCCCATGCGTAAATAACTTTGAAATTCAAAATGACTCATTAAGAGAGATGGATGCTTGACACTAAGCTTGTGCAGGTTTTTTGGTCTACCCACAGAAGGAAGCAAGACACAAACCATTTCATAGAATCACAGAATCATTTAGGACCAAAAAGACCTCAGACCATCGAGTAGGACTGTAAACACAGCACTGACAAGTGCACTGCTAAGCCCTGTCCCTAAACACCATATCTGCATGTCTTTTAAATACCTCTAGGGATGGTGATTCCACCACTTCCCTCAGCAGTCTGTTCCAGTGCTTGACAACTCCTTTGGTGAAGAAATTTTTCCTGATAATCAATCTATATCTCTCCTGGAACAATTTGAGACGACTTCCTATCATCCTCTCTGGTTAGGAGAAATCATTATTTTTCCTCACCTTGCTGCCCAGGGGGGATAGTTCAAACCAGACTCAGCTGAGGACTTCTGAAAATGCTGGGATATCCAGCTGCTGTAAGTCCAAAAGTGGACTTTGCAGCAGTGGCAGTAGTTCTGTGTTGCTGTATGTTGAGGGGAGATCAGACTTCAGCTGGGTTCTCCCACAGCCCATGGGACCCTGGTTTGCCAAGCTGGAGAGCCCATCCCTGCCTGCTTATTCCTTCCTCCTGACCCACCCAGCAACACAGACCTGGAAACTGCTCCAGTAATGCACAGCTGAGAGAAATGTGCAATTACAGCATCTGATGCATGTCAGACAAAACTCAGGGGGGAAACTGAGATGGGGAGATGGGCAGATGGGCAGACTGGCTCCTCTGGCTGCTACATGATTCCCAGTAGGAGAGCAGCACAGCTCCCTATCTGAGCACTTGTTCCCAATGCAAAGATGGGTGAAAACATTGGAGGGTTTGTAAGTTTCATCCAGGGAGCCTGTAGTAAAACACAACAGTCCTGAAGCAGTAGATGGCACATTCTCACAGCAACCATACGTCCAACAAAAAGCAATTCTGTAGCAGGCTTTGTTGGTTTGGCTTTAAAAAAAAAAGGAAATTTAGTCACTGGAGAGGAAGCTGGTAAAGCCTGGAGATCAGTGATCACAATCAGATTACATTTGGTGTGAAAAAACAGAGAATAAAGGTTAGTTTTGTCAAGCTGAGGTAAATTCGGAGAAGTGATTCTTTTCTGACTGGCAATCTTTTTTTTTTTTTCTGGCTCCTCAGAGAACTCTTTAGAAACTTACATTAGACGATTAAAAAGCCATGGATGTACAGTTGAAAAGATGTAATGTTTTCCAAAAAGCTCCTTTTAGTTCAGTAGCGAAATGAAGGTGATAAGTTGAGCAACAGATGTTGCAAAGAAAAATGGGGGGAATAGACAGCAGTCAATGCAAACTCAGGGTAAGCTTTTGGAGCACAGAAAAACGGAACAGAAGTCAGCAGGTAAGAACTTCGGAAAAGATACAATTGAGTAGCAGTGTGAATGGTGATATGGAATTAAAACAACTATATTAGGAGAAAAAGAAATCTTAGTATACTAAATATACCTGTCATGAAGAAGAATGATAGCACAGCTAGTAATGAAGGAAAATAGAGTTTTCAATAAATAACAATAATAATTTTTTGTTTGGAAGGAAACAGAATAGCTCACTTATTCATGAACACACAAGATGTGTTTATTATTCAAAAGGCACTGAAAAATAAGATGTTATTTCCAACTGCCAGGTATTTTTAAACTAGCTGGCCTGAGTAAGTATCAGCACAAAAGGGCTAGGCAAGGAGATGTGTGACTGATGCAGCTACCTTCAGTACAGTTAACTCAGAGTGGTTAACAAAATTCCACACAATAAATGTTCAGACCTGACCAGCAGCCTGTTGTGGGCAGCTGAAGAACACAGCTATTCTGACTTCAATCCCAAATATAAAAATTAATTAATAATGATCAGACCAATGAAAGTCAGTCAACACAATTTGACTGCAACAAGACTTGGCAAAACAAACCTGATTTCATTCTTCAGTGAGTTTGCTTCCTGTCTGATTGCTGCACTATGTATACATAATAGATGTAATGGATGTATTTTTATTTTTTATCATCACACACACATACACACACACATCCCAGTTGAGAAATTGGCACTTAACAATATCAATAACCTCACACTAAACTGGGCTAAGATCTCAAAGGGCAATCCATAAGGGCATCTCTTCAGTGGTTTTCACCAAAATTACTGCTAAGTGATACTCTTCATCATTTCTATTTGTGTTCTAGAAATAAATATAAAATCATTCCCAATACAATTTGGCTTAAGCCTATTAATTTATCTAATGATGTCTACAGCAATGAGGGCAGAGCACCAACAGAGAATGCTCTCAACAGAGCACAAGTTGAGTCCAGACCATAAGTTGAGTCCAAATCGTTATAGCAGAGCCAAAAGAAATGCTGTATGTGTTGGAACATGGGGTGCAGGTCATGCAAAGAGACTAAGACCCTCTGTCCCAGCACAAGATACTTTTAAAAGATTTAAGTCTCTTAAATGAGATACTGAGTATTACCACAGAAGGCAACAGTTTTGGTGCCTACATTTTAAAGGAAATTAAAATTATTTGGGATGACAAAAATTACTGAAAATATTGAAAATTATTAGGCTAAATTAAATCAAATTAAATTTAATTAAAAATATTAAAATCTTTCACAGTGAAAAACTAAGGAGTCTGTTTATCCTGTCAAAGAAAGGACTGGGAAATGATATGAGTTGATCGCCTTGCTGGAGAAAGATGCAAAAGAACTCAGCTTTAGCAAAGATCAGCACATAGAGAGTCAGTGGTTGAATATTGAGGTCATCCACAGCCAGGTGAGAAATAAAGCAATCTTCAAAAAATGACAGGCTCAACCACTGGAGCAAGACATTAGAGGAATAAATTTGATAACCACAAGCCAGGATGAAGTGGCTTTCTGGAAGCTGTGCTTCAGTTAACCAGGAGTAACTAGTCTCTAGGTAAGGATAATGGGACTAATATTAAGCCTTTTCATGCAATCATCAGGCTGCTTGTTTAAAGGTTTCCTCTAATCTTAAACACTAAAACCTGGCAAGCCAAAAGATAAGTGTCAGAAGGATCAATGCTGAAAGTGTTATAGGACGTTTAAAACATGTAAATTATAGAGATGATACTGTGGATCACTCCATCTCGGGAATAATTTTGATTCTGCAAAGATCTTAAGCATGGTTATGATTTTATTTAGGTGATTAAGTCCTCAATGTTTCAATAGAATTTAGGCATCTCTTTAGCTCAA
Organism: Gymnorhina tibicen; assembly: GCA_013399875.1. Classification (NCBI taxonomy): domain Eukaryota; kingdom Metazoa; phylum Chordata; class Aves; order Passeriformes; family Artamidae; genus Gymnorhina; species Gymnorhina tibicen. The sequence continues at coordinate 797,757 of VXAZ01004832.1, forward strand.
TCAAATTTTTACCTGAATATCTAAGGCTGTGAAATTTCCCTTTTCAATATTAAAGTGCACCTTCTGCCCAGTCTATCATTTGTCACTGATTATAACTGATTTCCACAGTCTTTAAGGAAAGGGGAACCAGACTGAATCACATGTTTAGAGCAATCTAAACCTCTCTGTAGCAAAGAAATTTTTAAAATAGAGGCTTGTCTGAGCAGCCAAGTAAGATGAATATAATGGCAAGAAATCACACCTGGAAAAGAGGGTTTGTGAACTTACTTGAATCTCTGTAGCATGAAAGAGCATGAGAAAACCTGAAAAATCATACTTAATTCTATGCTGTTTCAATATGCCCTACAATATATTCAGTGTACATTGTTACAGAACCACAAATACTGCCTTTTTGTCTATATCAGGCCCATTTGGCCTTTGATAAAAAAATTCCTCCATCCTCATCCTCAGTTTCTATATACTAAAACTCATCCTTAATGAGATATTCTTATTAATGGCAGTGGAGAGCACTGGGTCTACTCTTTTCTTCCAGAAACACATGGTAAAAATTTCAAAAATTTCTCATTTTGGCCTCCAGAGGTCATCAAGACCTTTACCTTGGAGTGCAGTGTGTGCAGAGCAAGAGTGGCTGGAAAAATCCCATTGATAGCTTCAATGACTCATCAGTCTTGTTCTGGACCAGAATAAAAAGTGAGAAGATACATTCCAAAAATATACCATGTGAAAAAAAAAAGAGAGAAAGAAAAAGAGAAAAGAGGAGGGGGAGGAA
>VXAZ01004832.1:798543-873425 GCA_013399875.1 Gymnorhina tibicen
AGGAGAAGGAGAAGGAGAAGGAGAAGGAGAAGGGGAGAGAGAAGGAGAAGGGGAGAGAGAAGAAGGGGGAGGGGAGGAAGAGAAAAAGAAAGGGAAAAAGAAATCTAACCAATTAATTACAATCTTTTAAATTTGTGTTATAAATTTCCTCAGTTATTTTATTTCCAAAGTGGTCCCCAAATGTGTGGAGGGAATGCTCATCTGTTTCCTGGCACAACACAGATAATCTTTGACGACGTGCAAAGAGGCATCTCAAGCAGCCAGACAGAAAAGTCCAGATGTCTTGTAGACCATTATAGCATTATTTCACTCATTTGGAGACAAAAAGCCAGGCTGTGCAAGTCAGATAATTCCTCTGCCCCAGTGCAGTGACAGAGAAGATGTGAGCGCACCGATACCTGCAGAACCTCGTAGATGGCCACACTGCTCCTGCCACTTCTGCCCTGATGAAGCTGACACAGGAAGCTGGGTTGTGCTGGAGGGGCTTGGGGATGCTGAAGCCCCTCCCCTGCAGTAGGAAAAACAGATTTTGGCAATAGGTTGTTAAGTCAAAGTCTGGAATCAATAATTACTGGACTCAAAAAAGTCCTTTGCGGTTCTGTTTGTGAAGTTAAGATGTGTGTAAAGTACCAATTTGCCTCTGAGAACTGCCTTAATCTCTTTGGAAATTTGGCAGGTTATACTCAGAAAGTACATTACATTTATTCTCAATTAAGAAATTCCAAGAAAGTATTTGACCTGTGATCTCAAAATGAAAGGTGAAGGTAGTTAATGAGAATGGGAATCTAGTCTGAATCTGCACAGAAATCAGCGAAGTTTTTTATGTAAAATATGCAGTAGAGTGTATCTATATGGTATGGAAATCTTCGAGGGACTATGTCAAATGAAATCCAGGCTACTAGGATACTTATAAATGCAATATCTTTGTTTCAGTGTTCCTCACAATGCCGTTCCTTGTTTTGTTACTTAAATTCTTTCTATGTAATCTGTAGTTATCATTCACAAACTGCCTCATACTTCAGCCCTACTGATAATATCATTCCAAGGGTGTCCCTAGTCCATGTTTCCTCTTCATGCAGACATATTTCTCAATATAACAAAATGAAAGGAGTGCTGAAAAAGGTCCCCAAATGTGTGATATAATAATGTATAGCAAAGATAATTGCTGGAACTGGAGACACACTTGCAGGAAACTAGAGTGTCCTGGAGAAAGTACTTCCATTTTTGTACAAGTTTCTGCACTTAAACCATCCTATGGTTCCTACTGCTTCTTAATAAGATGCCTAAGATTTTTTACCAGGTTTTGAAAAATAATGGACATGATTTCTAGAATAACAGTATCTACTAAAAGGTTGCAGGATGTAAAGAAGTGTGATATTACCTTGAGATGATTACATATCTCTCTTTCAACGTATTTGTCAGCTTCAATTTTTCTTTTAATTTCAAATTTCTACCATTTAATTATCAGGGAGACTGTCACAGAATGGAGGAAATTCCAGGTTTATGCCAACCACTGGATTCCTTGTGTACATGAGAGGTAAAAGTCCTGGCTGTTTAGATGGAAAGAAATCTCAGTAACCTAGAGACAACAATGCCTGATACTTTCATGACGGTGCACTTGTTCTTGTCAAATCTATGAGAACACATTAGCATACTTCAATTTAGATTACAGGTTTTCTTGGTTGCTTTTACAGACAATTTAGTCTGTTCTCAAACTCAAAAGTGCTTTAAATGTCTGGTGTTGAGGTCTTGTGATCCACATGTTATATGGTGGACTGGCAGTGCTGGGTTAACAGTTGGGCTTGATGGTCTTAAAAGACTTTTCCAACCTAAATGACTCCATGATTCTATGATCAGCAATATCAATAAGGACATCCTGGGTAATTATTCTTTGGCTTGTGTGATATTCAGCAACACAAAGAAAAGCAAGCATAAACACATGACACTATATTTTCTCTCTAAAAAAATGGCAGCATATGTTATGTTTTAGCTTGCTAATTTCCCTAGTTTTCAGTCTTTGGGATATTTTACTTGCTTTCTCTTTAAGGAAATTATGTGAGAAACTAATTCCAGATAAATGGCTCAGAGTACCTACTCCTCTTTGGAAAAACATAGAACAGAGATGGGGAAAAGCCTAGAAGACTTGCAGTTCACCTTAATATCAACTTCAAGCACAGTAACGGCACTCAACCTGCACGTCCAGGGCAACAGAACACAATGGCAGCCAGGGAAACCCAATGAAATATTTGAGAAATGGAACTTGATTTCATACTATGTCAGTGATATGGAAGCATTCTCTCCTATAAATCAGTAACAAAATCAAAATTAACTGCTCCAGGTATAGATGCAGCAGTGATGCAATTCTTGAAGCCCTGTGCATATCCAGTATATGTTATCTGATATGAAACTGAAATTTCTCATTTGCATGTTGTTATGTTTTTGTAACAGACTTGAGTGTTTGGTGGCCACAGAAGATGAAACCTATACCCCTCTGCAGAATTAATGCATGTGGAACACATAATCACTCTAATAATTTGGGAAATTTTGAGACCTATGGTATTAATTTATGCTGAAAGGTGTATTTCCACCAGAATTCAGATGGGTCCCTTTTTTGGGGAAACACAAAAAAACTTTCTTTGTCTGAAGTTTTTTCTTCACATTCAATTTAATCTGTGATCAAGCAGAGAATGTGTAATAAGCTGCCTTTGGTGTTCTGCACCACGGTTACTGTACGTGCTTTAGATAAGTAGGAGATCTGCCAGAGCAGCTATCAGAGTGCCTATCTTGTTATGTCATCCCTAAATTGCTCTTGTACAACATGCTCTTGTTCTTGATAACTTCTGTAATGTTTGAGTTGTTTCAATTTATTCATTGAATATAATCTCCCAACGACTTAAGAAGGTGACCTGCAAATAAAGCTTTGTGTTGTTCTATTGCAAAGAGTCTAGTATTTTTAAAAAATGCTAAAATCAAATTAAAAAGTAACTCATGTTCCTAAAGGGAACACTATGCATAAATGACATCCCTCTGGAACTTATAGATAAGATTTAAAGCATCCTGAGGAATTCTGTACTTCTTCATTTAAAATCTTGGTATTTTTTCTTGGGAGATTGTACCGGCAAGCACAGAAAATACATGCACATTAGAATTGGGAAGGTGTATTTCATGAACAATAAACCCCATCAGCACAGCTTACTGCCATATCCTGGGCTGATGGTTTAAGAACTCAGTAAAATACTCTGACAGGTTAAATAAGTGGTAATGGCATCATTATAGCTGTGATGGCCCAAGAATGCAAGCGAGGAAAATGTGCAGGGAGCAGTACAGGCATTACCACAGTCCTTGGAAAAAGCAGTTTTAATTTCTTACCTCAGAGGAACATCCTCCCTGCAAGGAGCTCCCTTTTCACCAGCGAGGTGGGGGCCACAAGTGCTCTGCAAAGAGCACTCACGGCAGCACCTGAGGGCCTGGCTCTGCATCCCTGACTTTTTGGTGACTTGTGGTTGATGGCTGGTTTATGGAGGTAATTGTGCTAGCCCATGGGAGCTGGTAATTGCTCCGTTATCGCTGCTCATTTTCATTTCGGGGTCTAGAGGGATGGTGCTGGTGTAAGAGAAAAGAGTGGTGATTCATGGCTTTATGTTGAAGTCAAAGAGTGAAACCAGACTTTCAGTTCTCACGATTGGAAGGCCACCTATCTGCTCCAGGAATCCAGCAGTTACTAATTAATTGAACAACATAATTAAGTTAAACTTAGAATAAATGTTCTCCACCCTACTTAGTTCAGAAAGATTTCTCCTGTTTCAGACTGAAAGGAGATCATTTGTGCTGGAAAGCCTGAACAATATCACTTCTGTTTACAAACCTTTTTAACCTGTTTTACAGTTCTGTTAAAATAATTCTTTATTATGTGTTTGTGAATTTGGCTTGTTTTCCTAGGACTTGTGTTTCTTCCTGACGATTTCCACACTCACAGAGTTACATACTCCAAAACATGGAGAAAATAACCAAGATAATGAAGAATTCATTTAAACTACCACATCAAAGAAGTATGTAGCTAAGACCTCTTAAGGTAAGACATTGATAAAACCCGTTCAGCAAGTACAAAACAGTAATTCCATCACTGTGATCAAAGCATTCTCGTGAAGCCCATGATCAAGTGAACTCAATACTGGGAAATAAGAACCCATTTCTTGGAAATAAAGTCACTTTTAAAAGGAGAAAATTCCCTGTGTGTGTACTTGTAAATGAATTACACTTTTTCAGGTGCTTACAGAGCCTTCATCTCTAGAAGGGGTAATGTAATTAAAGTTAACCTGTGACCAAAAGCTGAAAATGTACTTTTGGATGGAAAGATAAAACAGTCATCTGCAATGTGCAATATATTGAACTGGATAACAGCATTTGCTTTAAAGCTCAAGGACACTTCAGCATCTATAATTAGAAGGGCTCTCAAAGGGCATAGACAGATTCTTTCAATTGAGGTAGGTGACACTTCTTTTAAAACAGCCCCACAGCATGAAAGTCTGACTTCCTTTTAACCTTTTAAGGAAAGTAAGTGAAAGACGAGTACAGTCAGCTCTGCTTTTGACTTTACCATCTCAAAGCAGATATACCTCAATAAAAAGTCAAATGGTGCAGCCAGTAGATATATTTGCCTTTTGAACTGTAATTCTGAATTCTAGTGCTGACTGAAGGAGGTTTCCGACATTAATTTATTAAGGGGTATGAGCTTTTATAATCTTTCTGGAATTACGTTCTCTCCATTCTTGAGTGTGACAATAAAGATTTACTCTTTCCCCCCTCTCCCAAAAAATCCCTGAGATATAACCCCCTCATACCATATAACTGAGGGACTATGACAGAAGCTAATCCTGACCTTGGAGGAGGCATCTTACAAAAGGAAACACCTATTTACTTAGAGGAGGGCCCAAGAGAGGCTTCGTTTCCTTTCTAAACACTAAAGGGCGAATGATAAGCATCAAGTTTTGAATGCTGTGCATAACAGGCAGTATCAGAATGTCATATATTTTTCTCCTTTCCTTAAGTATTTTAAACTTCTCCTGAATCTGGATAATTGATATTCTCAAGGCAATACCTCCCTGTATGATTCAGATACTGGAAGTATCCATGAGTCTCTAATGGGAACTGCATCTTCACACAACACAGTGAAATAGCATGACTTCAAAAAGTTCATTATTTTGATTATTGAAGTATCATCCCAGTATTATCTTCAGGACAGCTGCTGTGGTACAAGAAATAAATTTATTGGCTCTAAAGGGCATATTATGCTATCAGATTAATCTGAAACAAGTTCCTGCAAAACCTCAGAGCGAAATCCTACCTCACTTTCTGGAGGCAGACTGATTTTAACGCATAAAATACATAAAGCTGTTTTAATATTAAACTGTTGCTATGCTTTTATTAATTAAACTGATGCTATTAACTTAATATAGTAATTTGTGTTGACTTTACATATTAGTCCTGTTTGCAGTTTGTACATTGTGCTGCAGCATACTGATGGGACACAGGCAGCTTTGGCTAGCATCCAGGAGTCTGCAATCTTCAGAAAATGTTTTTCTTAGTATGAATCAATGTGAAGCAGATTCTGTCCAGAATGGTAGAAACTCTACAGGGGCAGTTTTTTATCCCCAGTGGTCTGAGCATGTGTGCAAAGCAAGGCTTCTGGGGAAAAAGCAAAACCAGTCCTTGAGCAAAGCAGGCAGGCTTTTGGCACAACAGCCCTTCATTTGGGAACACTGGCTCCTCTTCAAGTCTGAAATAGAAGCCACAACCCAGCTGCTATTTAAAGGCTGAGAGCAATTACTCTGAATTTAGTTTAATTCCATCCATCAATTAGACAAATCTGAAAGGAAATGCAATTGGTACCTGGGGAATGGAGCGGGATTTTAGCAAGGAAAGAAGTGATAAGGTCAGTGTCTCTCATGGGACAGAGAAAGACCACTGATTACCACCTGTGGAACATGCAGATGCAGACTGAAATAAATTAAATTCTAGCAATTATCAGAGCATGCTAATATTAAACTGTACCAAATAGAAATCACTTGAATCAGCATATGATTAGCAAACAAACTATTTTATTTGTGTAATGCAATAAGCTGGTTCTATGATTCTAGGGGGGTGCTTAAATCTCTCCATTCTTCTCCAAGCAGTTGTAGACACAGATGGAATTAGTCTTCATTATCCAAGATATTAGGAATATTTTTTTCCATCTGCACCCATACTTTAGGGACAAAATTTAATTATCCCCATCAGCCAGAAATCCATCTGGATTTCAACTACATCAGTATAAAAGTCTGCCCAGGTGTTAGGATGATGCAAAGAGGTGCTGGCTGGGGTTTGCTTTCTTGGTGCCAGACAACGAGAAGGAAGCCCTTAGTTTCAGTCAGATCAGCCCAGCTCCAAGGTATCTCGTGGCATTTACTGCCCTGCTCAAAGCTGCAAATGATGGTCTGCAGGTCAGATGCAGAAAGCATGGTCCCTCTGGAGACCCTAAAATAAGGAGCACAATCCCTGACAAGTCCTGTGACTGTCACAGAATGGACATGTGTTGGTAACATACTACGCAGCTGGAGAAAAATTTTTCAGACTTCAGCTTACACCAGCTTGAGCTATTTCTGAGCATAGACTTCCTGAATTAGGTTGAGATTCACCACAACAGCAATATAAAGGCTGAATGATTTTACAAATCAGTTTGATATTATGATGCAGTAATGAAATGGGTAGGAAAAAAGGTAACAATGTGAAATGAGTTTTTTGTTCCTTTCCAGCAAAAGTAGGGTAATGATAAAATCACTGTTCAGTTTGCACACAGGTCTTTTTTCACTCACAGACAAAAAAATTCTTTAGAGCAGGAAATTATAATGAGAAAATGAAAAACACACTAGGCCAGCTTTAAAAGTCAATTTTAATTGTGGAAATATCATCTTTAATTGTAGAAATAGCCTGAACTCTAAGGACAAGTAGTATGATCTATCTTTTGCTTAACATAATTAGTTAAATTCAAAAAAAGAGGTGATTAAAGGCACATGTGAGTTAGTCCTTAGACTCTCTAAGAACATTCTTGTCTGTGCTGCAAAGGAACAAAACATTTTTATGGAAGTGAAATAACACCAAGTCCCAAGATGTCACATGAAGAGAATTTTAATAGTTTGAATGACTTCTGGTTCAACAAGAAAACTGGCCAAGGTCATCACAGGTGGGGTGGACAAACTATTAGACAGGAGAAACAGATCATGCCTTGCCAGTGATTTACACAGCTATTTGTTACTAGACTGAATTCATGGGGGTTTTTTCTTCATCCTGGCAAGATGATAAACAACTCCAGTGCAAATACAACCTTGACAAATTTATTCTGAAAGGCAGTGGGCTTAACAAGCTAACTGTGGCATCAGGTCATATCCCTAACCATGTCAGAGTTGACTTTCTGCAGCATCTTCCATTATCCACCTGTCAAAAAAGTGGGAGCACTCAGCTTCTTGAGAGACAGATACAAAACTCTTACTTTCATCAGCAGTAGCAATAAGCAGTGGAATAACTTTCTCTGGATCCTCCCTGAGCACTTCACTACCTTACTTTGCCTTAGCACTGCATTAAGAAAGAGCCGAGACAGAGGAACATGCTTGTTTTAAGATGGTTAGAGAAACTGGACCTGAGGATGTTTTTCCAGAGACTGACCATTAACCAGACCTTGTCCCACCTGGCTATGTTAAAAGGTCAGAGAAGGACTAACAGTGCCTCCACCATCACGCATCCTCATTCAAGGAATGGTCCACAGGCAGGAACAGAGGCCAGGATGCTATGACCTCCAACCTCTGTGTCATACAGGCAGGCTCTGTGCCAGGTGCAAAGGTCAGGCAAAAACAACTTCTTGCTCCTGAGGGGAGTCTTGCCAGGAATTTCAGCAGCAGCTTTCAAGAAGAATGCCAATGAACAAGTCTGAATACCAATGATTTCCAGGGCCAGTGACTCACTCCAAGCGACGGGCATCCTGGTGTGAAGAGCTGTGGCACCAGCCCCAGGAAACCAGAGCCTGCCTGGGGCACTGCAGGTTTGGGTTGTATTTATGCAGCAGCTGAAATCACTGTGCTGGGGATACCCACACCGTTTGTTCTGGATGACTTGTTAAAGCAATTTTCTGCTTCTAACAGCACTCCTGAGTGGTCACGGGAACCCAGTGCCACCATGTGGCACCTTGGCCAGGAAGCCACGCTGGTGGCTTCCTCAGACACATGGCAGACAGATGGAGATCCCCACTGCTCTCTCATTGTACATGGGGGAGGAAGGGACGGTCTCCCTGGCCTCCCTCCTCTTCTCCTGCTAGCCCCTTCTACCCAAATAAATCTGAATTTCTAGTGGCAGGTGGGTTCCCACCCTCTGTCTGCTTGGTCCTGCTGAGGTGCACCTCTATCCTCACCAGACCCTATAGATCCTGATGTGGCCCCCAGAGACACAGACCTGGTACCATGAGCTCTCCTGGCAGAGGGTAATGAATAATGTTTCCCTACAGGCAACACACCCTGAATTTTAGCCCTCTGCTAGTCTTTAGCACACTGCCCAAGAGAAGTAGAAACCACTTACATGTTACTTATTCTTCCTAAATTCGTTCTTGGGAACAGCTGAGGAATTATGGTTGAAATATTTCAAAAAACCCTACCTAAGGCAGAGGCAAGCGTGGCAAATTTCAGCTTGAGCAGTTCTGTGTAGTGATAAAGCAATGAAAACAGAGCTAATGGCAAATACTAAACAGACTTAGCCACAGGCAGTTTTACTAGCTCCAGCAGGAATGTGTGCTGTTTTTCCCACAAATACTGGATTGAAGTGCTGTATCTCTCACTCTGCTTCTGTTCAGCTAGCAGCAAAACCCTAAGCAAACTTCTCTCTATGCACAACCCTAATTGAAAACAAAGTAAATTAAATGAATTCTAAGCAGTGCCAATAATAGCTACTAGTTATTTTGCAGTAAAAATACCAATATTTTATCAGTTTTTAATAACTGTGTTTTCCCGCTGTTTGCAATGACAAGAAATTTCTTCCAGTAACAACACAGTTCTTCCCATGAAATTATTCAGCAGGCCTCAAATGAGCAATATATTAAAACCATGCTAAACAAAATTACTGCAATGTAATTGTGCCGCAAAGAAACAGATATAAAGGAGGGTCTATTTGAATTTCCATTTGGTGACTTTGCCTTAATCTCATTTCCAGTGAAACTCTTTTACAAGAGTTTCCATTCAATAACTTTCACCATCACTGACAAATGGAAAGGAAGATATAGTGCTGGGTAGCATGAAACAATTTCTAGGGTATGTACTATACACATTTATCTTCTTTTATGCTTGTAATTTATAAAAATAATTTGTGACTTTTTTTTAGCCTCTTCATTACCTGAAAAAAATACTTAAACCGTTTATACAATTGCTCTGCCCTGAATGCAATTATCCTGAATGTGCAATTAGACTTTCCAGGTAAATTATGATCATATAATAAGTTTATCTAGAATAGTTCTAGTCAAATATTTTTTGAAAAGCTAAAGTTCTACATAAAAAATGAAAGGTTGGTTCTTCAGCTGGCCTGTATTCTCACTCCAGTGTCTGGATTTGTGGCACAATTCTTGTGGTCTTATGTTTTATGAGATTTGTCAACCAAACAAGATTTAACAGCATTTTCCTCATGCAGATATTCAGGAACAAAATTCTTAGAGATTTAGAGAACAAAATTTGCAGAGAAAGGACAGAAAGCAGTGCTGTTGTTGAGCCTGCACTGACGCGTTCCCAGCTGGGGCCACTGAGCCTCTTGCTCAGGGCTCTCCCTTCGCAGAACACCAGAAGGGCTCACAGCACAGGGATGCTTTCAGTACTTGGTCTGGGTAGGGAAGGGATCTTTCTTCAGTGATTCAGGAGTCTGTAAAATACTAGAATCACCATCCCAGGGGTTATTCAAATCTGTCTTTAACACTGTAGTGAAAAGATTTTCTTTGGTTGCTGCTGCACAGAAATACTGAGAAAAAATAATCCAAGAGTGTTGAAAGGTTTTGCAGTGACAAAGAATTTCCAGAGATTTCAGAGAATTTTAAATAAAGAATAAATTATTTCTGGTTTATTGAATATTCCTCAGATACTAGTTAAATGTCAATTCAGCCCCAAACTGTCTTTCTCCTTCATGGTACCCTGCCTTATTCAGAGGCCAAATGATCTTATTGTTGAGCCTGGTGAGACCATGCCACTTGAGAGAATGGAGACTTATGCAACTCCCATGTGGTAACATGCTGATGGAGAAACAGCTTTTATGCCAAAATCATTCTTACAGAACTTGCCCATCCAATTCTAATTAGAAGTTTGAAAATTTTAATGAAAGAAAACCATGAATATTTTAAAGACAATAGCCTGCTGGTAAAGTATTTAAATTCAGCTCTTTTGGTTCTCTCTTTTTGCCTACCATCCAGCCTTTGCCAGTGCCTCTCTTGGGGGACTCAGAGATGCACAAATTGTAGTCTCTCCTCCAAGCACTGGCTCTGATTTCCTCCCAGCCAGCTGTGGTCAAAAGACTTGCTGGGGAGAAAAGCTTCTTGCAGAACAGTATTTGTGAGGTCTTGCCAGAACAACCGGGCTTATCCCTCACCACTCCATAGTCATTGGCATGGGTTTCTAGTGAGTCATTGCTGCCAAAATAATCCAAAACAGTAGCTTACATCTAGAGCTATACAAAATATTTTCACTTCAGTGACAATGCACCTAATTTTACTGGTCATTTCCATGGTAAATACTGTGCAGCATGGCTAGAGTTTGCAGTCATGATCAAATGTTGTTTTCATAGGTGATACGAATGTGTAAGGACTGAAACTCTAAGTACACAGGCCTGCTGGACAGCTCAAGGCACAGGTAGCAGCTAGGGAGATTTATTAACTTGGCTCAATATGGTAGGCACCTAACTTCCATACAAATTACAGAAGTTAGGTACTTAGCCTGCTTGGCTGTTTTGATATACACTCATCAATGTGTACCTACACTGGCAGGTCTCTAGATACCTTTAAAACGTACTCCATTAAAGCATAAATCTCCTTACAAAGACTTGAACTTTCTTTGTGCTAGGACTACCTCCTGAAGGATATGCAGGCATCTGTCTGCCCCCTCACCCCTTGAAAGCCGTGTGGAACTATACATATCTCATTCTCTAGCCTTGAGAGTCTGGGCTCTTGCACACGAATCAGATCAGAAATTGGAGCCTCTTTATTAAACTATGTCTGGATTTTTTCAGTTAAAGAAAGCAGACTAAAAAAATTACTCCTCTATTCTCACATACTAGCAAAAAATTAGCTTGAATGCACAGAAGTATATAGTTATAAATAAGTCAAGAAAGAATGAAGATTGCATTAAACACCAAAGTGATCATGAGCAGTAGCAGTTAGCTTCTTTAGGCTCTTTTAACCACATTTTCCCATTCTAGTTTCCATTTGTTAATTTAAAACGAGTGTGTATTTTCCCCACTTGAGTTTTTCTTAGCAGTAATGGTCACCATGGTTATCACAGAGACAATTTAAACGCTAGGAATGCACAAAATTGATTTTTAGTGGTTCATTCCAGAATATACTTAAAGCTCCTGAAGCCTGTGGATAACAAAGCTGGTTAAAGAAACCTCTCTGCTCAGTCATATTTATTTCATAGATTTGTTCACCTGCATGGTTAAGACTTTAATAGGGCACATTCCTGAGAGATGGAAATCTGAGTCTGGCCCTTAAACTGGCTATATGTTTTACATCAAAGAATCATTGTGGGTTGCAAACAAGAGGAGCTATAAACCTGGGAATGGGCCTAGGAATCTCTCCTCCTCAGTTAGTACTTGTACCAGGCAGTTCCTTACAGAGGGGAGAATTTATTACTTCTGCCTCCCTCAGCTGTGCCTAATTTCCATTCAGCGTAGTTTTAAGTTTAAAGAGGAGAGTGTTATACGTATATCTGGGGAACCAGGCATTTGACTCAGGTTCCCAAAATATAGGCAGTCAGGATTTTTCTCCACTGGCCTCCAAAAAGTGCCCAGCTATCCCTCTGTTTAAACTCGACAACCTGAATATTTCCTTTAGGAGAACTCCTTCACAAGACATCTGTAATTAAGGTGCAAGATTTACTTAACCCTCTTTTAAGATTTATCCTTAGCTGGTGGTCCTAACCCTTGTGCAGACCCTGCTGGCAGTGCTTTCCTCTCCTCCTCCTCCCCTGCCTGCCCCCAGCTCTGCCTCATTGCCATCCACACCTGCGCTCTCCGGCAGCACAGGCAGCAGAGGCAGCAGCAGGACTTCCAGAGGGGGAAACGAGCCAGCTCAAATCATCCCCACCATGGGTATTCCCTGTTAGACTCCTTGCTGCTCTCCAAACTCATCCCTGATTGCTGTCTTTGCTTTTATTTTTTGTTAACAAAAACCATTAAGCTGGGAACACTGAAATCCCCACTGAGCCTTTTCCTTTTCCAAAACTGCCATATACAGCCTGGCGCAGCTGTAACGAGAGTCTCAGAAACACAAAATCAAGCCAATGTAGTAAATTCCCACTGGAAAAGATCGCTGACATCTATAAAGTTTAACATTATCCTCTGTCTAATATAAAATCCCTTGGCAGAAATGATGCAAACTTGCCTTCACTAAATGTATTAGTGGAGATGGGGGATAACTCTTGCTAATAAATAGACTGCAGATACTCCATAGGCTTCCTGCATCTGAAACGAACAAAGGAAATGGAAAATTAAAGGAAAAGGAAGAGGAAAGAAAAAAGTGTTTTCCTGTTTTATTTGGGTTTCTGTTTGTTGGGGTTTTTTTATTTTCTCAAGACAAAGTAGGAACTGTACAATTACAAAATCATTTTCCATGCATCTTGCTAGAGTGGCATCAGATGAACTCCAGCTTTTAGACCCAGCTGAGGGTTCATGCAGGCAAGACCTTCAAGTTATGTGAGTTCAATGTTTGCTCTCTTGGCTTTGATGCGATCACAGCCAAGTCACTTAATTCTGTGTTTCAACCTCGCTTTTGCTCTGGTAGCGATAACTAAAGCCAATTGGTTTTGCAAACATGCTTATCCATAGCAAAATCTGAAGATTGCTCAATAATTATTATTTTCCTGTTTGTTTTGCTTTTGGAGGCGATAGAGATAAAGGAGAATTTTCCACCAGGAAAAAATCCAGCATACAGACTCAGAGCAGATGACGTTAGCCAATCTGCTACTAAAGGTTTGACTCAATTTCTGGTAACAGCAGTCCCTCGAGACTCCCATGGGTCCTGTTTGCTCAGGAGTGAACACCTCTGCAGACACAGCACGTGGGTCACAATCTGGGGAGCTGTGATTCACAACAGTGGCCGGAGCACAGGCAGAGGCTCCAGGGAACTGAGGCTGACAAAGGGATCCGTGTGACCATTTTCATTGCAGATGTAAAGATGATTTCCAAATTCACACAATTTTAGTGTCTTCAGAATTTGTCATGCTGATTTAATTTTCTTGCCCAAACAAAAAACAATACAGAAACATATAATTTCCAAAGAAAAGAAAAAATTTTTTTTCTTTTTCTCTTAATTTTCTCTTTTATAATTTATTTCTTCTCTCCTTGTCCTACACCTGCAAAACTACACTTTCTAAGGAATGTGCTAATCTTGCATGTTATAGCATAGCAATGCTTTCCTTTTGGCTGGAGCTTAGAGAAGTGATGCCAAAACAAAAGAAAAAAGAAAGAAATATGGAATTACCCAGGTATTGAATTTATCTCAAAAGGGAGAACAAGAGGCATTAAACTTAAGAAAATCCAGGTGTATGGAACAAACATATACTGCCTTAATTGAAACCCAGAAACATTTTAATTGCTGGAAAATGCTAACAAGCAAAACCACTGGTTTGTTAAGTGAACATTTTACTAAATCACAGGCATTTAATTTCCTCTCATGCATTTCAATAGCCTGCATTGCCTGAAAATAAAGCACTAAAAGAAACATGAAGATTCTGTTTACCAGAAAAAGATTTGTTGTGACAATTAGAGTTTCTTCAAAATGATATTTTAAAATACTATCCATCAGCTAAGCTCAGAGAAAGCACATAATTTGACACTAATTTGCCTCTAGCTTGAAATAGAGGGCACATTTCAGTGAAGTGTCTTCAGTAACCTTAGCAAGGGAATTTAAAGGAGCTCCTTGTATGACTAAGGAGGTGGAAAGATCTGGCACTTTGGAAATCCCAGCAATGCAATATCCTTATATTTCTAATCAGAGCAACTTCATTAGTGCATTTTTTAAAGAACTGTAAGTGATTAACTGATAATTAACCAGTGGAATTGATTTTGATTTCAGACCATCAGCCCACACATTGTTAGGGCCATTTGACTTAGGGACAGATAACTTCTCTGCAATTCGGAAAAGTGGACTTCTGGAACAGAATTGAGACATTTTTTCTAGAATTACTCTGGAAGGTTTATATTTGATACAACCTCCATTTTATTCCTCTGACTGGACAACTGGAATATTCCTGGTCATTCTACTAAAACATCAGATTGGCCCTTGAAGTAAACTCAATTCCCATTCGGCCTATGAATTTTCTCAGGACAAATCATTCATGCTCAAGGACAACCTCATTTCTTATCTTTCTTTCCTACTGAGAAAGATGTGTCAGTAACCCTCCCCCATGCAGCCAGTTAGCCTTGGCAGCTATTCAGACACTGCAGTGGGACACCCCCATCTCATCAAGGCTAAGCATTCAGCTAATGGGACTTTTCAATGAGTTCAGTGCAGGTGTGAGCTGGCATTCACTGTTTGCTAGCCAGTCTTCCCTCTCCTCTGGCCACAAAACCATGATTGCACTAGCCCTGCTTTATTAGGAGAATTGGGTTATTAATGCATGGGGAAATGTATGCCCCAAGAATATGGGTACAGACAACGTGAACAGCGACAGCTTAAAGGGACAAGCGTCTGAGGAACCAAGTCTGTGTTTGGGCTGGGACTGGAGGTCCACAGAAATGAATGGACCAAATAACTTCAAAAAAGCACATTTTTAATCTCAGTGGTCACATGCAGTGCTTCAATAATTTCCTACATTCACTGAAGATACAGAAACTGTTACACATTATTCCCCTATAAATGGAAATTCAGCTCTTAATGTTTTTACAAACCTAATACAAGTAACAACTTCAGTGAAGCTACACCAACAACTGTGAAAAAAACCCCCAGTGAGAGTAGGTCTTTGCTTTAGCAGAAAATGGGTGATAAATACAGCCTTCTGAACTGTGTGAGCCAGCCCAGTAAAAGTGTTACTGTGTGGAAGACCAGTAAAAGTCTAGCAAAAGCATAGGAAAAATAAATGTGAAACAGTACAGACATCTCAACTGTGCAAGGCTTATAGCACAGCATATATAGCTTATAACTTATATTTCAGCAATATAAAAATATATTTAATCAAATGTAGAGAGAACTGTTTTATGAAGGAATTCTGTATTTCTTCTGACTCTGCTCTTCAGCTGAGTACTTTGCTTCCATAGGTCACTTCCACACACAAGAAGCAATTGCTTTTTTACAAAATATTCAACAAATTCTAATTTTACAACAAATTCAACTTCTCTCTTTTAGATTTACAGAAGGTTTTTTGCATCTCCTGAATAGGAATTGATCTCACCCATGATGACAAGCTGCTTCAAGGACACTGACACATGTGACATCCTTAGGGACCATCCCCATTTCCTGGGAAGGCTGGCATAATTTCCTCAGTCATCCTCCTTTTCACTTTACTATTTCCCCATGCTTTCTCACAAATGTGGGTATCTCAAACACCTTGCTGAAAGACCAATCTTATACATCTAGATTTATCTTAATTTTCTGTAAACAGTCATTCCCACCTGCTGTTTGCTGTTCTGCTGGATGATGCCATCTCACAGGTCCCAAAGTGCTTCAGTCCCATTAGAAGGAGTTCAGTCATGCACAGGATCCGGGGATGAAATCCCTGCTGAAATCTCTCTTACTCCTTCACAACAAAAAAAGAAAAAAACCAAACCAAAACAACAACAAAAAACCCAAAACACACAAAACCACAAGACAGAACCACAGTGCCTCAGCATCTACCTGCACAGCCCTGTCATCAGCTACTTTAAGGCAGTGTCATTCACCTAAGATAACTCCAGATCCATCAGGCAAATTTGGCTGCCTAAACATTTCTCTGCATGATTCTGAATATTTCATCCACATTACAAGCGAAACTCTTTCTTTTAATATTGACCTTTGTAATTTGACTTCTGTTCACTGCAAACTCAAAACTGCTCCTTAGTTCAGGTAGGGAATTGCTTTTTCAAAGCAACACCCTGAGGCACACCAAAGTAACAAGGAAATTCGGCTGGTAAACTCCTCTCTGCACTCCTTGCTTGCCAACAGGAGTCAACAAAGTGCTGCTGCCAGGAGGCCACCTGGGATGAGCCACCTCCAGCAGCAATGCCTGAATTTATGGTAGTGCTGGTGCCTATGGACTGCAAAGCTTTTCTGTACGTTCTCAAGCACCCAGAGTTTTGTCCCATCCCTGGCAATGTTCCAGGACAGGCTGGATGTGTCTGGTCTAGTGGAAGGTGTCTCTGCACATGGCAGGGGGGTTGGAACTACGTGGTCTTTAGGGTGCCCTCCACCCCAAATCACTCTATGGTTCTATGATTATCTGAAGGCTGTAGGTCCATCTGACGTTCTCAAAGCCTTGTGTTGCTCTTCTTTCCATGGGTGACCCAAGTCAGCAAGGAGCCCACACTTCCAAAGCATCAAGGCAGCAGGCTCTTGTACTTGGCAAAGCAGGAATAATTTTGCTCACCCAGCCTGACAGACAGTGCCATGAACCTGCCTGGAGAATCCTTTTATTATGCCTGTCCCACAAAGATATAACAGGTGAGAATTTCTCTAAGAGATTAATGTCACAAAAAGAATATATTCTTGGGCCAACAAGTGATGAAAATTAAATCACAGAAGTTTCATTAATTTTCATTCTGCCTGCAAAAAAAAGCCCAAATCCAAACAGACAACAAAAACCACAGAAAAAAAGAGAAGTTCTTATACAAATAATATAATAAATATAAAATATTATGTTTGTGCTTAGCAAACACTGAAACACTGAGGAGTAGGTGTATTTTACATACTGACCAGGAATCCTATCTCTCTTTAGGGTCCAGAAAGGATCTAACTTTGCACTGCTGATTAAAGGGTAAAAGAATCTGAGGACAAAATGAACATATATAGAGTGGGAAATGAGATTTATGTGTGAAAGTCAAAGCCAGAGTCTTGCATTTGTGTAAAAAAATACATCTCAATACTTAATTCACACAGAATTCAGTAGGTTTCTACACATATATATGGGGACCTGCTTACACAAACTCCTGTGAGGAACATGAACACAGAATAATAAGAATAATAGGTTTTCTTCTTAGTATTGAATCACTAATAATGAAGGAAATCAGTGCAGTGCAATTTCTTTTTCAAATACAATTCAGTGGTGTCAACAAACACCATTCCAAACTCATCATGATTTTTTCTGCCCAAGGCTGCGTGGGGAGAGACAACATCTATTTTCATTCCATGTGCAATTCTAAAAAACAACATTGTAATTGAATGATTCAGAAATACTGAGTCTTGGAGCAGTTATTTTTCCCAATGCTTCAGAATAATGCTTCAAAATCCCAATAGAAAGTCCTCATAAAAATTTAGGGGTCCCATTATATATAGCATCAGTAAAAGTCTATGGTCTAACAGTCTTCATGCTCTCCAACAGGAGATGTCTTCGTTTATTTGCCCTGGAAGTTGTCTCTGCCTCCAGTAGACTCCCCTCCTCTGGCATATGGTTCCCAAGTAGCATTAAAGCACAAAGCATCAGGAAACTACTTCTACTGCTTCCCCATCCTCTGCTTAGCCTCCCAACACCATGCAAGCAGCCATTCACATTCCTTGCTGTGTCATAAGAAGTGCAGGTGTAGATCCTTGGCTTTCCCCAGGGAACTGCTACCTGGGAACCTCCAGCCCTCATCATCAGGCTCTCACAAAGATCCTCACACCACACCTCTTGGGAAAGCCCAGCTAGTACTAAAAAAAAGCCCAACAGACAACTTCTTTCAACAGCTTTTGAAGGTATCTGACTTTCTTACTGGCTTTTTTTCCCTTCTATCTTTATTAACTTCACCTTCTAATTAGGTCCCATGAAGATACATCTCCTCGTTTAACTTAAAAGGTTCACTGACCCTCTGGCAAACTGCTATAACCCAGTAACCTGTGAGTACAGTAATTAGGACATTATAAAACACTGAGTTGATCTGCACACTTCACATTCAGAGGAAGAGACGTGTGCTGTGTTGCAAAGAGAGCTGGCTGAAACAAGACAAGCCCAAGTGAAGCAAAAATTAATATTTTAAGAAAGAAAGTTGGGATTATTCATGGGGAGAAGAGATTGATTGGAGCAACAAACTTCAAGGAGAGTTGCTAAGAACAGCACTCAATTTGCTTCAAGAAAGCTCCAGGAGCAGTAAGCAATAAAAAGAGAGCAAAAGGCAGCAGAGGGAAGGGCAGCAATCACTCACTGACTTTTGTAATGCATTCCTACTGCCACAGACTCACTGTAACAGCACATGATAAGACAGCCCAAAGAGTCAGCTCTTGTCACATGCTGCTCCTGGCGTGACCTGTGAGATGAAGATGGACCCAAACTGTCTTCACTGCATTCATACAAACAGTCATGTAACTCCACAAGGATATTCATGCAAATCCAAGAGGCACCATTTAATCGTCAAGGAAATCGCAGCACCTTTCCTAAAGTGTTTGTCTTGTGAAGACAACTGGCTCCTTCTATTCTTATTTACTATTACATTGTTTTTGAGCTAATAAAAGTAGAATGTGTCAAAACGCCTGACAGCACCAAACACCAAGAGACAGATGAAACTGCAGATACAAGCTGGTGCTATACATCACTGCAAGTACGAAGCAGGATTTCAAGCACTTGTTTCAGACACCCCTGAAACTAATGGCTTATGAACCACATCCTGGGCTTTTTAATCATCACAGATATACTGCCTTCAACAGGAGTGCACTGCTAAATATACGTGTACTGATGCACAACATGATACTCTAAAACAAGTGTATCAAGCTTAGATCTATGTCAAAATAAAAAACGTATTAAGTGTGTACATGGAACTGTGCTTGTACCAGTGAAGAATGTAGCTCATTAAATTGCTAGATTTAATGACAAGATTGTTAACATTACAGAGATATCTGCAAAATCCTTTGGATCATCCTGGATTATCTCTTCAGCTATTCCTCTTACATAATTTTTAATTTCCTTGGCAGTTAATCCTGTTACGGAGGAGGTTTTGAACAAACACTTTAATTTTTGCAAATTGATTTCCATGATATCCCTTTTCCATTGTGCCCCTTCACCGTTCAATCTCTGCAATAATATTATGTAATGGAGCCCACACATCACCCTTCCCTCTTTTATAAAACAGTCACATCACACCATGTACTTTTACAGGCACCTCAGAAAAATGATTTGCTGGTTATAAAACCCACACACAATTCTTTTTTTTTCTATTTTTTTTCCCACAGAGATCCTGATTTGCTTCTTCAACATCAGTTATTTATCCCTGTAGCAGCCTGAAAAAATAGGCAACGTTAGTCACTCCTGTAAATCCCGAATAAGCGATGTTAACGATTACAGTTTACAAAACTGTTACTGCAGGAGACACCTCAAAGTTCATCAATGAAATAAAGTGCGCCTTAAAGTCTAGTGCTATTCCTATTAATCAAAGCTTTCCCACTTTATAGAAGCAGGCACACTTTGAGAGTATGTGTGTCTGGGGAGCTCAGCTTGCTGTAATTCTATAAACATTCATCTTCCCTGCAGAATCACAAAGCCGAAGGGAATCAATCAGGTATGATATAACTTAGAGCGAGAACGCTGGGATGCAGTTCAGTGACTGAGGGACATACCTTCTACCATGCCAGATGTGTGCCTGTGAAACTGGGCCCTTAAAGCCCTGCATTTCATGTTTGGCCAGTAGAAAAAGGAAAGGCTGTGGTGATGCACAGACAAACTTCAATGCCAGTTCGAAAAACCTTTCTCCCTGGTTTTGATTTTTTAAAATTTTAATTCTCTGTTATATTAGAAGATATAACACCACTGCATCCATAGTGCACCTAATGGTTTAAAAGGAAGGAGTTTCTGGAAGAAACAGCTATCCCAGCTTTACTTGGTATCTGACCATATGCTTTCTCTCAAATATCGTCTTTATCAACCGTGCTTTGTTTTCACATTAGAAGAAACTTTTCCCCTAGATGGTCAGCAGGAGATCCAGGTAAGTGTGGGATGATATTTTTTGGCATTTGCTTGTTTAAAACAGACTTTATGCCAATGATAAACAAACCTCAATGGACACATTCCAGGCAAAGGCAACGTTCGTGTAGATTCCAGGATTCTGTCTCTCTCTAACAGGCTGCTACCCAGCCTTTCCACAATCAGCATAAGAACTTACAAATGTTCCCATTTCGGTTCCATATTTTCTTGTTGTGAACCAAAGAGGTTCACGGGAAGCTTTAGAAAAATCTTCCATAAGAGATTGTGCAATGAAAGACATTTTCTCTGCTCAAACAGACCTGATCCCCAAACACTATGAAAAATTTTGCAAATAATTGGAACTATATGAGCCAACTCTCGTCTAAGCTGTCAGAAAAGATCGGGAAACACTTGCAAAAGACTAAGGGCATTTGGAAGCATGTCAGAGGGATTAAATAAGGAATAAAAATTGCATGGGTCTTTGAAGGAGATGGCACAGAGAAGAAAAGAACGGAGAGGAGAAGACAGCATAAATAATGTTTCAAAGCTGGAAGTGTCATAATCGGGTCAAAAGGGAAAAAAGATGGCTTTAGCAATCTGTGTGCTTAAAGCTTGAAAGGAGATCAGAGAGCGTGTGTTATCACAGAGAAGGAAGGATGTAAAGGGATCTGGAGGAGGAGATGTAAAATTGTTTCAGTCCAAGTTTTCTCACTGTAGAGCTCAAAACCTTGGTGTCCTAGCCTTACTTGAGAGCATCATTACAAAAATATAAGCAGTATTCATAACCATTTCTGCTCCTCCTTTTTCCCAATCCCACATTTCACAATTTAATAAGTCATCATTCTGGATGAAAAGCCTTTGGCCATATTTAAGCTGTTGGTCTATTTACACAACAGGTGCAACAAAAAAAGCTGCCCTTGAGTTTCCCTTCTCCATTAGCCTTTCCAGCAAATGAAATCTGTACCAGTTTTGGAAAAAACACATTTTATGTGGCTGTGGGTAGAGAAGGAGGAGAGGAGCAGGTAGCAACAACCTTGTCTCTCTCTTAGTTTGGGGTTCATTCCAGCTGCACTGTTTATACTTAGGCTTTGTGTTTGGCATTTCCCTTTAATCATAAATCTCTATTAACACACACATATTATGAGAAGACAAAAAAGTTAGGTATCCAAAGCCAGCTATTCAACACCAAAATTTGGGCTGTCTTCAAAAATCAGTATCAGGGCAAGTAGAATTGAAGCAGCATCCTACAGAGCTGCCTCGGTATAAAATCTCCCTGGCTATCCTATATGAACCAGCTACTGCCAGGGACAAGATATGTGGTTGGATAGTGGCCATTGCAAGTGTTTTCTGGCAACAGAGAAACAAATGTATGCCCTTGTCCTCTGGTCCTCTGGGTGTAGGGTGTTCAACATCCTCGGGTCTCAGGCACTCCCTCTCTCACCACCTTCCAGGTCTCTTATTTTCTCTTCTTCCTGCCAGGCACCTCCCCCGACTCTGCCCTGCTCCAATTCCCAGCCTGCTCTGGCTTGCGTTTCCACTGCTATATAATCCCATCAGGGTGCTGCTTCTTCACCTTCTGGCTCTCCCCCTGCTCCCCCACCCTGGTACCCCCATCCTGTGTTGTGCCACTTCTTTTTGGTTTCTCATCACTAAGACTTGTGCCCAAAAATCCCCCTGGCCCACACAGGAAGCACCAGCTTCTCATTCCTGATCTACGTTTCTGACCCCATCCTCATTCTTCCCTACCTTGTTCCTGACAATGTTAGAGGCTCTCTTGACACTATACTTTCAGGACAAACAAATATTTTTTTCCTTTAATTTTATTCTTGGAACCTGCTCTCCCACTTCTGCTGAAATAGAGAAAAAGTCTTGAAAGGAAAAGGCTACTTTTAAAGTCAGCTGTCCTTGCACTGATGGCCTGCCCAGAGATCCAATCCAGTCTCACATTGTTCAGACAATTTTGATATTGTTTAAGTTAGATCATCAGGGAAAAAGAATTAAACTGGAGCACACAAATTGAAATTCACCCAGCAAAAATGAGCTCTTTCATAGCCCCTCTGGTCAGGAGTAAACCATGTCCATGGACTCCGACCACAGATGAATGTGATGATAGGTGATCCTTTTTTCTTTAATAAAAAAGGAAAACATGAACTCTGTTTGTTCAGCATGTCTACAGTCCCACTTCTGGGAGCCAACATAGTCATACCAATACATCACTGTCACTGCTTGAAAAAAAGCGCCAGATTTATGGCAGGCACAGAACCCTAAAATAAACATATAACAAACAGTTCTGGGACCAGCAGAAGAAGCAAAGCCTGATTTATTACAGATGAATTATAGCTGAATTTGCTAACAAACTAAGCTCTGACCAATCCTTTTCCCTTGGCTGAAACAGCCAAAACACCTGTTTCACATGTGACCCTCCTAGTGCAGTTGGGGATGTGCTCGTGTTAGTCTGTGTCTGTGCCTTACTGGTCCCCCCTCTTTTTTTCCTAGTCACTTTTCAACTTCAAACCTGTTAGAAAATTGTGTATCTAAGTCCTCTATCTCCATGTAAAATTCAGCAAAACAGCTTGAAAGTCATTGGAGAAATTATACATATATGTGCATTCTCTTCATACAGATATTAGTTGAAACAATAAATCTGAGATCTGTGCAGGAAACTGGTATTTTTTCATAATTTTCCATGCATTGATATAATTTTTCCTTTATTAAACATGTCTATAGTATCCACTGATTCTGTAGATCATACAGGTCTGTAGATCATTTTTAGGTCATGGAAATAAAAAATGCAAATTATAATATGAATGACCTCCAATAACCCAGTGTAAATAACTGTTTATAGAGGAATGTGTCACAGCCAGCTTTTGATGCCTCTGACTGCTGATCCATGTTTATGCAGCAAAGGCACACACACTGTGCTGTGGGGCACCTACGTCAGAAGCTTCTGGGTCAAGCCACTAAAGATCTTTCAACTTGGCTTTCACTTTGTTTCTTAAATGTCTTAATGAGAATATGCAATATAAAAATATCCTGGTATATTTGATGTGATTTCTCCATATTGTAGGAGGAATGTCCAAAATGATGGCACATTCCCATAAGTACAGTTTACACTACGGGGAAGAAATTATTCCAAAAGTCAATGACAGTGAAGACAAAGACCCCCTGAAGTGAAGTAACAAAGACAAAAATTAGTGGGGAAACAAGCAAGGGGAAAATAACTGGTAAGACAGATGGAATAACCCCAAATCTCTGAATAACCTACAGCAATTTACACACCCTTCAGATACGCAAAGTTTTTTGAATTAATGTGCTTATGTAGAATACATATTGCTATTCCACCAGCCCATGTGAATACAGATTTAAGCCCTAGGAAGAGTACGTTCTTTCAGGGTACTCACTGATACCTTTTTGAATACCTGTTCTGCTTATTCTATTCTATCCTTTCCTATCTTACCAAATCCTGTTTTTCTTACATCACACTTATCATTGCATCTTGTCAAAATCTTTCAGCTGAATGTTACATAATGTTACTCAAAAGTGTTACATACAGTTTTCAAAAAATTTCAGCATTTTTTTTAGTCTCTGGACAATCTTTTCCTAAAAATAAAAAAAAAAATTGCGAATTCATATTACACTGACTAATTTATATTTTTTTAAAAATCCAGGTAGTTTCACAAAAGACAAAGCGAATCTTTGCATTCCTGAAACTACAAGGGGATTTAATTAGACAGAAGGTAGCTCTTGGTGCTGGGGCTAGTAGAGTTAGCATCCCTACAGCCATTCCCACAGCCAGAAAATGCCAGCTGGTAGCTTTTGGTGATTTTTGTAGATCAGACACCAACAAATAGTTTTGAACCTTTTGACTGCTTTTTTGAAACTAGCCACTGTGCCTTATTTGACTGTCCTTTTTCTTCTTGATTTCAAGAAGTTCTGGGTGTAAGCTGCATATCTAAAAGTGTCTGTGGTCCTAAGTTCTAGTGACTGTAAGTTAAACACTGGCATTGTTTTGGGTTTTTTTTATGAAAGGCATCTGAAAGCTGCCCCCTCCAGAATCAAAACGGCATTGGGTACTTTTACTCTGAAGTGACTGCTGGGGACAAATGCCATCCACTTAAACTTCAATATTTGCTGTTGTTTTCGAGTTTCACAGCTGTGCAGCTCCTGACCCAAGTGTATTTGACCTGCAAGTCCTAATGACGCACAGCACAACGTGGTGTGACCTTGTAGAGTAGAACCTCAGGGTCCCAGCATTACAACAATGACACAAAAAGAAGTCTATGAAACTAAATAAAGTGCTCAAAGTTAAAATTTCTCCTTTAAGATCAATGAAAAGATTTTATTTGAAGAAGTTACGGCCCGTTTCTATTAATAATGAGGCTGCAACCAGACAGCCTAAGAGAGGTGTCCCCCCAGGCCATGGTACAGAACTAAAACCAAGTGAAAGCAACTACAATTAATCAGTGGACTTCCAGCTTCTCATTAACAGTCTCCACTGAAGTTTCAGTAATTCCTAAGCATTCCATAATAAAACAGAACACACTGCAGGGATTCAAGCACCAACAGATTAATTCAGTAAACTTCTGAACCTAGTGTGGGGATTGAGTTCTAATCCTAAATCTAAGGAAGATTAAGGAGGAAAATTCCATAAACACAGAAAGGCCAAGACAAAACCAAACAGCCAACCAAAAAACAGTGAGTCAAGGCAAGGGAAATTTTTTATCATAGATTCTCACAAAAACTACAGGAATTGGATTGCCTGATGCCATTAAGAGATTTTTCAAAGGAATACGAATACTACCACCTACAAATTAGTCTTTTCAGATGAACTTCCCTGACAGGTTTGGGGTTTTTTGTAGGTTTTTTTTTTTGGTGGTGGGGTTTTTTTGTTGTTACCATTTGGTTGGTTTGATTTTTTTTTTTTTATATTTTGACTTGACACATATAAAGTAAAGGGTTTAGTTAGTGAAAAATAAAAAACTTGAAATTTGCTGAGACATTCTGAAGACTCCATGTCTCTAGTCAGATGCCAGGAAGCCTGGGTTTCAATTATTTTGCATCTTGTGGTGGACAAAGATTTCTGTTGAGCTGTGTCAAGGCTGAAGTGTGAACTTATTAGACATGTTACCACTTAACTAGAGACAAGAAGATCTACAAGTGGAGGGGTGAACAAGAAGAGGAGGATTTGGCTAAGACCAAATCCTTTGATATGTGCTTTCTACGGCATAGTGTTGCTTAGTCACGAGGAAGTGATCCAGGTCAAGGAGTCCTTTCTTGGAGCCACATAAATACAGTTTTCTAAGAAATTTTACAGAACATTCAACTCCCGTACATTTTCCTTAAGTGTCCTGTGTTTCTTGAAAAAAAACCCCAAAAAATAGAAAAACACTTTTCTCAAGAGTTCCACTTTTCATCTTTAGCATTAGTGTTAAAAGGACTAAAGGATAAAAAGACAACAAAAGGCAAGGCAAAGCAGTGAGTCAGTCCAGCTTATTCTAGTAAGCAGTGTTACTCTTTCAGTCACCATCTAGTTAAATGGTGCCCCACTTCAAATATTAGCATTATAAGTTCCCAAGGAAACAAAAAGTAATTCTGAAGTTTTTAAGATTAAAAAAAAAAAAGTCTACTCAATACAAGTAAGAATGCAATATTATGGTAACTTTGAATTAAGTTTGCCATCAATTAGAGGGCTATAGAAAAATGTACTTTAGGAAAGGCTGAGTTTCTGCTTAACAAATGTTACAGCCATTTTTTTTCTAAATTAAGTCAGGGTAACTCTAGAAGGGCTCTTCATCAGTTACTCTACTGATAAAATGCTGTCTATGCAAGGCAGTGAAGAGCTAAGGAAATCACAAAGGTCTCAAAGAAACACAAAGAAAAAGCCAGTGACTGTATTAGAGTGGTCCTTCACCCACACAATTTAAGTTTGCACAATACTTTTCTGTATCTCAGTCTCAGTGCCAGGGACTTATTCAATGCATGGAAGTATGAAGATGAACAATGGTTTTTTTCACCTTTACAGAAATCAGCTCCACAACTGCAGTGAGCAGATATTCTGCATGATGCCATGACAGCAAGGGAGGATTGAGTTTTAAGTTTAATTGTGCTGAGCAACAAAGAAGTTGCAAAACTTTCTACAGAAAGTGAGGAATTTCTCAGCATGGATGAAATGGGCTTATGTCAGCTTATATTCGATATCTATTCTTATTTTTGCCCATATTTGAAAAGATTTTGTTAATGATTCTGCTTTAAGTCAGAAAATCAAGCTAAGAACAGTGTAGAGATATCTAATAGATTATCTGGGCTACCTACCTGAAAGGGATCATTATTGCATTATTGCATAATATACTCTTCAAAGAGATGGTGTCTTAAGCAATAATCAATGTCTGAATCTATGGAGCAAAAGGAAGAAATTATGCTTGATTAATAAATGTTCTTGACTGAGTAATTCAACAGAACAAGATATAGAAAGCAAAAAGATCTTGGTATTCTGTTAACAAGTTCACCAAGATGCAGGGAGGGTAACATCTGTGTGCCATATAAAGTAGGAGGCAGAGAAATAACAAATGAGACAGATGCTGTCAGAGATGGAAAGATTCACCTGCAGGATAAATTATTCCATCTAACCATCTCTAGCTCAGGGACCTACAGCTCTCCCATGGGCTCTGACTTTTTTTAGCTGGTTTAGAATCTTCCATTTTTTTCTGGGGCTGCAGTACTGCGAACATACTATAACTCATTTATATTGAGGATAATTTGATTTGGTTTTTTGTTAAATTTGTTTTGTGTCAAATGAAAACCCCAGGGATATTAGCTGCATTAATGTACACAGTTACTAGAGGTTTTTTTTACCAGTTGAACGTCATTTTGTCAACTTGGTAAAGATCAGTATGACTACAACAAAAAGAAATCATGATTTTCAGACACATCTGTTAACTCTGGGGGCTCTCCCACCTTCCTCAATACAGATGATGAACTACAAGCAAATGGGGCTCACTGGTTTCTTCCTGGTAATCCCATTGCACAAACTTATTTTACATCACTTTTGGGATGAGAGACAATCAAATGCACAAGCAAATACTTCCATAAATTTGGCATTCCTATGATGGGAAATGTTTAGCAGTTCAAGGTAATTCAATATTGGAAATAAAAAGAAGAATGCGTAGTTAAGTTTGGGCCATTGTATTCGGAATACTAATTTATGGGTATTTTGTATTAAGAGGAGGTAATCCACATTTTTTTAGTTTTCCTTTTCTCAGTGAAATCTCTGTGAAAATCCGGAAGATTCCTCCCACAGTGACTTTGAACCACAAGCATGCTGACCTTTAAATATCAGCACCACTTTGTGGTTCCGTTCTTATCTTTCCTCTCACTGACAACTATGATAAAATTGTTGGCAGACTGTCAATATCTCAGACCACGGACTTCCAGTGAGTCACCGACTGTTTGGATACCTCATTATTCACAGTCCAGTTTCCTCCTCAAGCCTCAAGGGACCACTGGTGTGGGAAGTGCAAGGTGTTAGTTGTGATTCTGGATCTGGCACCTTGATAGTAAAGCTATCCTGCCTTGAGCCCTGAGGCAAGAGCAGCTGTATATCCAAGTGGCACTGAGTTTCACAGCTGCCATAGTGGGGTTTTGGCACATAAAATGCCTGTGCTGCTTTGGGGTCCCATACTCAGGAAGGCTTTGCAGAGTATATTATTATATTAGTTTCACCCAAAGAGCAACAGAACAGAGAGAGAGAGGAACAGACAAACATTTTGTGTTGCAGTCCCCACGATGAAGCCACATCCTTTCCCCCAGCTGTGGCAATGCTGCTGCAGGAGTCCCACCAAGAGGAGCATGAGGAACAGGAAAGGCAAAGATTGCAGTGAAACAGAGCAGGGCTGCAGGGCCCCAGGAGGTGCTGGACTGTATAAGTTGGGGATGAGGGAACGAGACAGGCTTGGCAGGCTGTGTCTGGGAGGAGCAAGTGCAAGAAGATGATAATATGGGGATTTGTTTGGTGAGATGTTAGGCACGTGGTCACACTTACGGCTCCGGTTTGGTTAGAGAAAAGAGGTGACCAAAAGAGATATTTTTTCAAGATCAGCAAGAAGCTAGGTCTTGAAGCAATGTAAATCAAAATACAAATGTAGCTGCTGACCATATACAGATTCTCACCTCTCTTCTTAACCTCTCTTGCTAGTACTATGTCCCACTCCTGCTCCAGTCATGGTATTTTGTTACAATGAACTTCGTTGCTTCTCTGGCTTCCTATGGAGATCTAGTAATCTGGTTGGGTTTTGGGGGTTTTTTCTCTCTCAAGAATCAAATCAAGACCAGCAGCTGGTAGTTTTGTACAGCTGACTAAAAAGACTCCCCATGTTTTTACTTTTGACATGTATAAATGAATGTAACCAGTTATCACCCGAGAGGGACTACAGAGAGCATTCACTAGGAAAAAACAAGCAAAACTCTTGTTGAAAATCCACCCTGGTGATTTTTGTATCACATATTTGTGTCCTTACAGTATTTGAACTAAATTTCTTTTTGTGATATTTTATAGAGGCATGCTTACAATCACACATAATTAGCTGAGAATGAAAAGAAACATGGAATTCAAAAGAAATGCAATAGATTTTCCAGATTTTTGTTTCAAAGCACAGTAAAAGGTGTCAGAAAGCCCTCACACTTGAAAGTTTCTGGCCCAAGTCCGACCACTGCAGCTCAGGGCCATGCACAATCATCTGTTGAGGTCAGAAAAAGCTGACTGCTGCTTGTGTGACACTGTCTGAAATAGTAAACCCAGCTTCTCATCACAGAGCTGCCTCCAGGTCTGCTTGGGTCCTTGGTGCTTTCAGTCCCTTGGTCAGAGCTACTTTGGTGTCTTCTCTGCCTGCAGTCCTCATGCACCCTTCAGACTGAGAGTGATAAATACATGGACGGGGGCACTGTTCAAAGCAGCATGATCAAGAGTGTCTTTCCAATGGCTTCAAGTGGACTTTGGAGTAGGCCTTGGTGCTAGTGCCTATTATCTGAGCAGAATAAAGCTTCATGAATTGGAACCTAGCCATATAAAAATTGTGAGCCATCCTAGGAGCTGGCTACTATATTAACTTCACAGATTAGAAGGTCTATTCCTTTTTGTTTTTCAGGGATAGGCATCAAAGCTCTGTGGCATATTAAGCATTTTCCATTAAGTATGATATGACAGAAAACTACCACCTGGTTCTACTCAAACCTCTAACAAATGGGGATCTTAAGCACAGAAAAGCCCTAAAATGCTGAAGCACATCCCTGTCTCAGGGGCACTCAACAACAGTAAGGTGGAAGAGCCTAAAAATAGGGCCCACCTGTTTAAATCAGAGATGGCTGAAGACAGGTAGAGACGAGTAAAAGACTTTTTAATTAAACTGCAATGTAAGAAAAACTCATCCAGAGCCTTTATGTTCCTGATTAACAATCAGCTCCTGGGCTGCTTGAGGAAGCTGCTGATAAACCATGGCTGGACTTTTGACCACCCTGAGCTTTGTGACTCATGTGGTTACCTCCACCATGCCATTTCCTCTAACACCCCACACTGCTGCTTCTGATTCCTGTGATGTGTAGGGGATGTCTAAACTCAGCTCGGGGGGTGTTTCTTCTGTGGTGTGCACCTCCCTCACCCTTTGTGAACTGAAGTTCCAAGACATCACAGTTCCTCTGTATGGCTGCTTCACCAATGGCAGACGGTAACTGTAGAGCAATGTGGGAGAAACAATGGATAGAAAAGCTTCAGCTTGAGTCGGTTGTCTTGTGCGACATAACTGCAGTTACCTTCTTTCAAGATTACTTGCCACAACTTTTTTTTCTTTGTCTCATCTGAGGCTCTTTTCCTTGTTCCTCTAGCAAATTTGAGACTATTTATGTTTCTATTAATCTTCTATTAAGACATTTTTCATCTTTCATTTTATGATCTCGCTTTCCTTTGATAAAACATCTCTTCTGTTAAGGCACTTCTCTATGATACTCGGATGTAACAGACTTTGAAACAAATTAGTCCTTGATTAGTCCCTGCCTATTTCTCCTCTCTCTCTGCCTTTCCTTAAACTTATCACAAAATTTCAGTGAAAAAACACATTTCAACTTAAAACTTGAATTCTCGAGACTAAAACATGCAGTGAGACTCACTACTTTTTATCTGAAATGGGGTAGACAGCAGGTAGCATTTAGTGCATTCCCTTTTTCTCGAAATTGCTGTCTGTATTTTTTCATGCTGTTGTTCTGTACCTTTGCCATATCTGTATTGAAGAACATGTTAGAAAAAGAGGATAAAGGAGGATAAAATGGATTTTTTGCCTTTCTGGTGTAATTTCTTTCCCCACTGGTTTCTGTGGAACAATCAAAGCCATCTACCAAGATATCAGGAAAAGGTTTAAAATGTGTTTGTCCTCTGGTTTCCTGCTGCTCTGCCTGAGCCTCTTTCCCCCTTTGCCATTTACAGCATTGGTAGCTTCATTAGCAAGGGATTACAACAACCAAACCTGCCCTGATTCTCCCTGGGAGTGTCCTCCCTCCCTGTCTTCAATTACCTATTTAGCTACTGCTGTACATTCAAACCAGGCCCTTTTCCAGCTAGTTTGACCCAGTCAAACAAACAAGAGCAGCCCTAACCTGACAGTATATCCTGGTTGAAAGGATCTCCCCTGGGTGAACATATCCTCACCTGGCACAGAGCCTCCCCAGCCATGTTTTTGCTTACCCCACAGAGTTGCAGGAACATGGATAAAGGCCAGGATCAGGGAGACATCTGCAACTCCTAGTGCCTTGGCCATTTATAAC
Organism: Gymnorhina tibicen; assembly: GCA_013399875.1. Taxonomy (NCBI): domain Eukaryota; kingdom Metazoa; phylum Chordata; class Aves; order Passeriformes; family Artamidae; genus Gymnorhina; species Gymnorhina tibicen. The sequence continues at coordinate 829,674 of VXAZ01004832.1, forward strand.
TAGTTCTAAGTCATCTCTTGGACCTAAGGGTCATGCACCTTAGCCAAAAGTGGTCTCTATGCCAGTCAAATTTAAGCAGAAGAAACAGATAGTCCAGGTCTGAAAGTGTGTGCACCTTGCTCTTCACACTCCCCTCTTCCTTCTCACCACCCAGGGACTGAAAGTTTTGCCACTGCTGACAGGCTCAGATTATCACATCACATCACATCACATCACACTTACCCCAAGGAATTGTAAAATGTCTGGCTTTTCTGCAGAGAAACATGGATTCAGATGCACTCCCAAAACACTGAAGGGAAACATGCAAAGATAAGACAGCTCAGCAGAGAAACCATGAGAACAATCACTCTCAGCCAGTGAAAGCTGACAAAGGTTTCATCAGTGACCTCTAGAAATTCAGAAAATCAGTGGTAAGTATGCCCTGCTACCACAACATGAAGCTCTCCAATGGATTTTCATGAAACCAAAATGATGCTGAAAATAAAAGCACCTCCCAACAGCTTGTTCAGCTCCAAAGAGGTCCCAGTTCCTTTGGGAATCTGAATAAGAAATACATATCTTATTGTATAAAGAGTACGAGCACTGTCGAAGGTGGTATCATGTCTTCTGCAGGGACCTTCTACACAAATCCAGTGAATCACAGGAAATCTGCTCTATCCCAAAAAACCCTACTTCCCCTGTGTACAGCAAAGAAAATGTCATTCTCTGTTAAAAACAGTTAGTTACTGGAAAAATTTTTAGCTGAGACCAAAAAAAAAAAAAGAAACTGGAAAGAAAGCTACTATCTACAATCTTGGTACATTTAAATGTTTCCTTGATTTTATAAACAAGCTTGCATTGACAGGTAAAATACCAATGTCCATCCTGTGTGCCTTTGAAAACAGCCATCAAGGAAGATTAAAACCAATATTATTCCCAGTCTAAAAATAAGCTCTGAAAAGCACTGTACTGCATGTATCTCTCAGTCATGCTTTGTTCCTTTTGCACTGCTCTGGCACAAATGGGCTCTCAAACCAGCTGATAACACTGATCACCTTGCAGGGAGAGACAAAAGGAGTCTCTTTCTGAGACGACTAACTCTTCTCTTGTCTGTCTTACCACTGGGAAAATGCTTGCAGCTCTGGACACTGATTTCTGAACCCAGGAACGTGAAGGTGGCACTGCTGCAATCACTACATGCTTCACCATGGGCACAAAGTACAAACGAGCTCACATCCCCATTTCTGAAGAAAAATTGCAGCAATTCCCAAATCTAACTTTTTTCCTATTGGCACCTGTAAATTGACCAGATAGACCAGTTCTGCTTGACAAGCCTGGTCTTGACTAAAATATCACTAAAATTAAGGGGCTTCTAGAACAACACTGCTTTACCCATACTGATGCTCCGATTTGCAGAAGACAGGTGAAATTGTGAGCTTGATCCTCTCTATTTCAGTGCAGAGTGCCCAACAGACATGTACAAACCTTACACTACCATCAAAAATTTCTCCATAGCAGGGCAGCTGGCAGACAAATTTCCCAAATGGCTATTCAGACAGATTCAGAAATAACGGAATTAAGGCAAATTCTGGACAGCCTAATGTGTCCAGAGTAGAGCAGAGGGACAGAATCTCCTCCCTCAACCTGCTGGCCACGCTTCTCTTGACACCAGCCAGGACACAGTTGGCTTTCTTGGCTGCAAGTGCACATGGACAGCTCATGTACAACCTCTCACCCACCAGCACCCCCAAGTCCTGCTGGGCAGAGCTGCTCTCAATCTGTTCATACCCCAGCCTGGATTGACACTGGGGTTCCCCTGACCCAGGTGCAGCCTCTTGAACTTCATCTTGTTAAACCTCCTGAGATTCCCATGGGACCAGTTCTTGAGACTGTCCAGGTCCCAAGGCATCCTATACTTCAGGTGTGCCAACCACACCACTCAGCTTGGTGTCATCTGCAAACTTGCTGAGGGTGCCCTGATCCCTTTGTCTATGTCATTAATGAAGGTATTAAATGGAACTGGCCCCAATACAGACCCCTGAGGGGCACCACTTGTCACTGATGTCCATTGGGACACTGAGCTGATGACCACAACCCTCTGGATGTGATGGTCCAACCACTTTCTTATGCACCAAACAGTCCATCCAGTGAGTCCAGCTCTCACCAATTCAGAGAGAAGGATGTTGTGAGGGACTGTGTCAAAGGCTTTGCAAAAGTCCAGATAAATGACATCTGTATCCCTTCCCTTGTTCACTGATGTAGTCACTCCATTATAGAAGGCCACTGGGTTGGTCAGGCAGGACTTGCTCTTGGTGAAGCCCGAATCACCTCCCTGTTCTCCATGTGCCCTAGTATGGCTTCAGGGAGGATCTGTTCCACGATCTCCCCAGGCACAGAGGTGACGCTGACAGATCAATAGTTCCCAGGGTCCTTCTTTTGACCCTTTTTGAAGATGGGTAAAGTCACCAGGGACTTTACCTGATTGTCATGACTTTTCAAATATGGAGAGTGAATTGGCAACTACATCAGTCAATCTCCTCAGGACTCTGGAATGCATCTTATCAGATCCCATAGACTTACATATATTCAGGTTCCTCAGGTGGTCACGAACTTGATCTTTAGTTACAGTGGCAGGGATTTTTCCCCCCCAGTCCCTATCCTGCTTTCTTTCCACTCAAGGTGTGGTAAGAGAGGTCGCTATTGAAGACTGAGGCAAAAAGGTTGTTTGAGTACCTCAACCTTTTCCTCATCCACTGTTAGCAGTTTACCAGCACTGTTCATCAGGGGTGCTTCACCTTGTTCCTGTTCTGGTTAACACACCTGTAGAAGCCCTTCCTGATACTCTTTGAGTCCCTTGCCAAGTACAGTTTCAGCTTCGCCGTGGCCTCCTCACCCTATCACACAACCAAACTTCATCTCCATACCCTTCCCTGGTCACCTGTCCTTGTTTCCACTCCCTGTGCCGTTGCTTCTTTTCCTTTAGTTTGACCGGCAATTCTCTATTCAGCCATGCCAGTCTCTTGCCCTCCTTGCCTGACTTCTTGGTCCTGGGGACTGTCAGCTCTATTGGTATTTTCATAACTTTTTGCATAGGAAGAAAGGTGCTATGAATTATACATTGTTGTGCTCCAGAGACCCCTACCAATTCAACCTACAAATCTCAGTGCACTCCAGATTTGCATCTTCTGAAAGACTTCCTGAGCACAGTGCTGGGCATTTGCAGTATTTTATGGCCACTTACAAGACCATCAGATACCAGAGTTGGGCTGAAAGAGAAGCAAAACCTCCAATTTGCTGAAGGCCAGGACTGCTATTCTGGGTTAGGTGTGCTCCTTCTTGAAATGTGTGGTGGTCAGACCCCAGTGAGCTGCCTTATAGGGGTAACCTGAGCTGGTAACCTGAGTGACTGTCCCCTCCCACTTAGTGATTGCACACACGGAAAGCTGGGGAATGGAGGAGATTCCTGCTTCACGCTGGTCAGTTGGACAAGTGCTACAGCTTCCTCCTGCATGGGCTTGGCAACCGCAGTCCTTTTCACGCTCCCAGAAGGTCAGCGTCAGTCTCTTCAGAACTTCTTAAGCTTACTTTAGTTTTGTTTCTGACTGTTCTACTGAGGCCACCTTTGGACAACAACTGCGAAGAGCAGTGAGTCGATAATTCTGCTGTGGTGGCTGTCCCTCAGTGCTGCTACAAACCCTTCTAAAACACACTGCTCAGAACATGTGGAAATTATGTGCAGTCTTCCAGGAAGCTTTTCATTTGCTATTCACTTCCAGCAGCAGGAAAGCCTTTCTCAGCTTTCCATTTTAAACATCAAATCAAACTAAGTCTGAAGATTATTGTTTTCCTATGCAAAATGAATGAATAATTAATTGCCATGGGATTTCTCTGTGTAGATCCCATCCCTGAGGAATTAGATGGAGTCCTTGAAATTGAAAACAATTAATGAATACAGGATGTGCAGTCTCTGCATGAATATTTTGGATTATTCTACATCATATTCTGCCAATAATCCCACTGTTGCTAAAGCACACATCCAAAGCTCACAAGTTACGGCACATGTGATGATGATACATTTCCAATAATGCCCCAGATGTGATCATCTTTAATTTCAATGGAACAGTGGCGACAATACACATCCAGCATGTATTACAGTGGCTGTAAGAGAGTCATTAGGGTGGGATGCAAATATTTGAAATGAACAATGGACGAAATTTGGCAAGTGCTAATAGAACCATTAAAACATCTGAATAACAAGAGAGATGTTTACTGTTCCCCACAATGGAAGGGTTTACAACTATTCAGACCCTGAAAATTAAGCTCCACGTGTTGTTCAGGAAACACAGCAGTGTTACCACCACTGTATTGCAACCCAGTCTCCCTCAGCCACCTTCTCACTGCCCATACAGGTGTCCCAAGATCATGATTGTTCACTGCCCTATCAACTTATAAAGGGTACCTTGGGATAAACCCAGTCTAAACCCAAGAAATAGAAAGGATAGGATTAGTTTACAGCTAACTATTATGGCTCCAGCCCTGGCCTTCTTCACTGCAGAGTCCCCACTATTTTCTAGCATGGATTCCTTTACAAAAACCCTCAGTCTGGAAACAGCTTGTTTTAATATGAAAAGTCTTTTGTGGCCTGTTGGTGTCCTTGCTCTAATGTTAAAGGACATCCCCTTCTTATCTGGAAAGTGCATAGCCACAACGGCCTTATTCCAATTCCTAGAGAACATATGTATCAATAACACTTACGGAGAAGTATAAATTTGTTTCAGTGGCTTTTGCAAGCTGAATGAACTCAAATTCCCAGAACATCTAGTCTGTTTCTTCCCAGCTGCAGATACTATAAAACAAATCCTAGCAATTAATGAGTAAACTTCAAAAAGGCTTGAAGTTTCTTTCAATGGAAAAATCCAATGTTTGAAAAATTTTTTCAGTAATCAGCTCCCTGATGACATAAAACTGATCTGGAAATCTCACAAGCACTGTCATTGCAAGGTCAGCAATTCAAGCCTGAGATGTCACAAAGCCAGTTCATGATATCTTGAGGGCTGCTCCTGACAGTAGAAAATGAAGATGGATATAAAAGAAAAAAAGCATCTTTAGAGTTGAACAGAAACAGAATTTCTCCATTTATTATGAAAACAGTGGCCCAAAAAACCAGAGAGATCCAAAAAGTGTCCCACCTGAGAGAAAACCCTTCCATTTGCATTCATAGTTTTGTAGATACCAGAGAAATCAGAGAAGAAACTTGGAAGAAGTCCCAGAGATATGAAAGACTTCTGACAATTTTGTTCACATTCACAAACATAATCAGTGAGGAGACAATAATTCACAAATTCTGATATTTCTGATGAATACGCTGAACATGCTGGAATTTACTCATCTCTGACTTTCAGAACTACTGCCTTTTGACTTTGAGATGAAAGCTTGGATAGGTCACCAAGTAACCCAGACTGGTTCATCTGTTTTCCCCTAGCCTGTTTCTTACCACATGTCTCATGAAAGACATTAAACACATACAGACTGTAAGGAATCAAAATACCAGATACTACTGCATAAATGTGCACTAGTATCTCAGTGAATCTTTTGGAAAAAGGGAATGGATACTGGTTGAATTCATTAGGAATAAGAATTGCAAAATATATTAGAGTCCTCTAGAAACTGTGCTCTGTGCTCAAAAGCCTGGTGTTCCAGCTGCTGTTCTGTGGAGCCTAGGTGAAAGGAGTGCTTCATCCTGGGCCAAGGTCACCACCTTAAGTGGTTCTCTCCCTAAGACAGGTGTCCTAAATGCTGCTGTTATTCTTTTGTGACAATTATGCTTTGTATGAACAGGAACTTGTTTTATACGGTTCACTTATGCCCAGAAGGAGAAACCTCACTAACTCTGTGATCATTTTCAGCAGCAGTGTCCCTGAAAATGGCACATTTGGAAATGACATTACTTCATACTGCTGCATAGCAGCAATTGGCACCCCAGTCTATCAAAGATACTACTCGAGCAATATAAAATAGCCAACACCCACAAGGAGAAACAGATTTCTTTTCTATCCCAAAATATACCTCTGCAGAGTACCTGTTGTATTGCATTTAATCTAATTTACTAAAGGAGAGATGAACCCCCTTGCTGCAATCAAGCTATTTTTAAATAGAGATTGGTGATTCAGCTGAATGGTGACTAAACCACTGACAAATTTCCCCTGTCAGCTTGTGTGTATAAAAAGATGCTTTGCTGGAATGTATCATCTGCAGATACCACTATCTTTTTGGAGTGATTGGGGGTTTTCCAGTCAAACTATATTACTTTAATTATTATTTAAAATTATATGCATATGAAGCTTTTAGCACATTTCAGAGAGGTACCAGGTCATATAATTGAGCTGTATTGGGTTTGCATAGCCAGGTTTTGGTCACAATTGGGTCTAGGAGTGGCCTCTGTGGGCAGTTTCCAGAAGCTTTCCCCAAGTCCAACAGAGCCAATTCCAGCTGGCTACAAGATGGACCCACCATAGGATCAAGACTGTGAGAGGAACAGCTCTGCAGACACCAAGGTCAGTGCAGAAGGAGGGGCAGGAGGAGCTCCAAGCTTGGTGCAGAGATTCCCCTGCAACCCGTGGTGAAGATCATGGTGAGGCAGCTGTGCCCCTGCAGCCTACAGAGCAGAGATCCACCTGTAGGCCCTGAAAGAGATCTACACTGCAGCAGGTGGATGCCCAAAGGAGGCTGTGACCCCATGGGAAGCCCAAAAGACACATTTTGGAGCCATTTATGGAGGACTGTCTCCCATAGAGGGGACCCCCCACTGGAGCAGGGGAAGAGTGAAGAGTCATCCCCCTGAGGAAGGAGGAGTGGCTGAGACAAGGACTGACCACAGCCGTCATTCCCCATCCCCTGAACCACTGGATGGGAGGGAGGTAGAGAAAAACAGGAGTGAAGTTATGCCTGGAAAGAAGGGAGAAGTAGGGGAAGGTGTTTCTAAGATTTGGGGCTATTTCTCATTATCCTACTCTGATTTAATTGGCAATAAATTCAATTAATTTCCCCAAGCTGAGTCTGTTTTGCCCATGACAGTAACTGGTGAGTGATCTCTCCCCATCCTTATCTCGACCCACAAGCCTTTCACTGTATCTTCTCTCCCCTGTCCAGCTCAGGAGGGGAGTGACAGAGTGGCTTCAGTGGGTACCTGGTGTCCAGCCAGCGTCAGCCTACCACACGAGCCACAACAGAGAGAAGTAAAACAGGTATTGCACAAGATCATTAGCAGCAACTGCTTGCTGAATTTACTTTATATGAACTGAATGTATCTTCTGAAAGGCTAAACAGAGATACGTTCCCGCAAACAGAAAAGCAGAGTCATCCCCCATTCTGAATGTTAGTCTGCAACTCAAAAGATGCAGGTTGAGTTGCTTGCTTCTCTGCAAGCTGCTGCCTTTGGCAGGTCCAAGATTTCGTCTATGGGCTAGAGATGACTCTGATGCCTCCTACAGCTGTTCCTGCCTGCAAACTTCCAGTTAATATAGCAGAATAAGGAGGGGAGAAGGTGAGTTCTTAATTTACATCAGCAGAGGGAAAGAAATTAAATCCGTAAAGTAAGCTAAACTGGAAACAAAGTTGAGAAACAACTCTTACAGTCCCTTGAGTAGGGCACTTAATTACTCTATAGCTCCTTGGAAACTGCCTTCTAGGGACTATAGCAGAAGTTCATGTTCATGACATTTATCAGGATGTAAGTTTGGAATATAATAATCCTGGAAGCTCACTAGTGGATTTGCTTGGTCCTGAAAAACTGATTTCCTAGGAAATTACTTTTTAAGATCTACCTGTAGTTCTGTCTGGTTTCTCTGATTATTTACAAGACTAGATAACCTGTTTTCTTGCCATGGTGAGAGAGTCTTTGAGAGCACAGATGAATGTTTGTCCTTCTCTTCACCTTGATTTTAAAATCTCCCAGTTTATGTCAGTGAAACTTGTTACACATTTAATTAGCTATTTTGTTGATGCAGAGTTAAAGACAGTTTAGTAAATAGTCTTTTATTTCTATCCTCATAAGTCAATAATGAAAATTATGTCATTCAGAGGACAGCATATGCAAATAAATGTTCATATGATAGACTGCAAGCAGAATTCACTGGCATCTAATAGGTGTTTAATTGCTTTGGAGTGCTACTAAAAAAAAGCAATAATATTAGGATGTTTTTCTTGCAAATGCGTTTTAGAAGCATATGGTCAGTGCTGTATAATCACAGTCTTATAATTAAAACTAAATAGGTTAGAAATTACAAGGTAGAAGAAAATAAAAGCTCAGCAGCAAAGTATATGTATGGCTAAATATGGATTAGTGTGTGGTGCTTGTGGGTGCACCTAAACGCTGTGCTCCAGCACTACACCTGCCAGGAATTACCACTAGGGCTTAGGAGGAACTGTGGTTGTCTAGGGAGGCCTCAGGGAAACGAATTCTTATCTGGGGCTGGCATGAGTACAAATAAACCAATTAAGGCACCTATATCAATATAAGCATCCTGACTCATTGTTTAATGGGATAATTGGAATTCTGTAGAGGAAATAAAGTTGATTACAGGGATCAAACCGAAAGAAAGCTCTCTAAGCATTTGTCTCTTGCTTGTGACAAGCTGTAGCTTATGAGGCTGTGGACATGGAACAAATAGCAGTGTGGGGAGTGAAAGGTCAGGTCATTACCTTCTAGTGCTTACAACAAAACTGTGTACATGCTTGTCTATGAAGAAATAGACAAAGCTCTGCATGTTTCAGAATAAACATATATGAAGTCTATATTCCAACTTTTTGTATGTATCTGAATTCCCAGGTTTTACCTGATAAATTGTTCTTGGTATAACGCAATTCAGCAGACTTGCCCATCATATTACATGCAGCTAGAAAATAATTTACAGTACAATCCTAGGTGTCTACTCCTTGGTTTTGATGGGTGGATTTGCCCATGAAAGCATATGATGAACAGATGGTGGAAGAGCAAAAGCCAAAGAGATGAGGGAATAGTTGGGTTCTTCAGTCCAAGGAAATAAGATGCGGGTGATTTACTCTCTATAAACAGAAGACAAACTGATCTCCAGAGAGAAGGAAGAATGAAAGGGAAATTCACTGTATTCTCAGGAAGCAATCAATCACAAAAGGTCAGCAGGCCATTATGTTTGAAGAAGAAAATGAAAAGGCATCTGTGGCTTATTGTGTCCAAATGTATGATTTCCTTTGAAGGATTCAAAATATTTTTGTCCAACGGAAATTGAGGCCTACGAAACTTCTCTTGCATGTTTCTGAAGAGTAAGCTGATTATTTGGGAGAAAAAAAAGAAAATAAAGTGCAATGAAAAGACCTAGCATTGTCTTTTCTGCATGTGTCAGATGAAAGTTTTGGGTGCGCAAAACTTGTCATATTTTATCAGGGATATCAACAGAGAAACAATAAAGAGCACCTAACGCTTTATTTATTTATTTATTCCCATTCTCCCACTTTTATTTCTTTTTTTTTAAACTTAAATCTGGCAGCCACCTTTGGAGATGGAGTTAAATGGAAACTATTTCCTAAAAAAATTGGAAAGTATAGTATCCATTATCAAATATGGTTATATGGTATCCAGAGTCCAAATACAGTTGGACTTGATGATTTTTAAGGTTTTTTTCCAACCTACATGATTCTATGAGTTTTGTACATACTCTCGTGGGAACTACTGACTGTTTTCATGGATTGTGCGATTAGACCCAGCAGATTCCTCAAAAAAGTCTCAGGGTCAAGCCTGGGCCCTTTCTCATCCCTCACCTTGCACAGGATAAATTGTACCACTACTTGATCTAGCCTGGAGATAAACCCGGGCTGCCCTGCCTGCAAACCCAGCTCTGCACTCAGGACAATTTGTCATTCAACAATTGCACCAAGACTTCGTCAGCATGTTTTTCTGCACTGGACCACTGTGATGCAGTGTGTTTCTCCCCAAAATCTGTACAAATTATTGCTCTCCGGGCTCAGGAGACACACTTGTGGGATTATATTTTTTCTATACACTGGAAAAAAATTTCCACTTACTGGAAAATATACTGGATTTCCCATGTTTTCCAGTACATTTCCCTGCATTTACATCACACTGTTTACTTTCTAATTGCTGCTGTTACACTTCACAGGGCACAGATCTTTAAAGGACTCCAGCTGTAATGAACTGTATTTCTCAGGATGCAGATCTTCCATTGGTAAATATGAGAATCCTATAGCTCAGTTTTGGAACTGCAGGAGCAGCTGGGAACCATGAAATCAAATAAGGGTCAGTGCTTCAACTCTCTTTAGGCTACAGAAATTTGCAAAGCAAAAGTCTTCCATTTGAGGAATTTAAAAGAATTTCCTTTCAGTTGAAAATGTCCAGCCTTTCTGTTCCAATTTAGTGGAACTCTGGCATTTCAAAATTTTCCCTAATTTTACATCAAAACCAAAGACGAAAAAGGATAGAAATTCTCTATTCAGTAATAGAAATTCTCTATTTAATAATGACTGACATTGACTAGAACACACAACACCATAATGTTATTGAAACGAATAAAATAAATGAGTACTCTGTAAGCTCCAGAACACATAATGAAATGAAACACAATGAAACACATAATGAAACACAGAAGTCCATTAAATTTATTATTATTTTCTATAATGAGAGTCTACCCATCTTATCAAACTTCTGTGATAAACTTTGCCCCTTCTGGGCCTAATGAGTTTTGCAATTTGTACAAATGAAACAATTCTTACCCAGCATTACACACACAGAAGAAAGGTGCATGCTGACCAAAAACAAGGACGTGCAGAAATTCTTTAAGTGAAACCACATTGAATGAGCATTAGGATCCTTCTGTATAAGAAAATTAGAAGAACAATCACATTAGGACAAAAAGATGATGAAAAAGTATGCACTTTCTATAAGCCCATGATGAAGATAGTGTCTCAGCAGATACCAGATTCTGCTTTGAAATCTGTTTATTGACCTGTAACTTATGCAAGCAGGATGTCTCAAAGGTAATTGACAAGAGAGAGAAAGAAGTAATATGTTGTTGAATGTGCCCAGAGCTGTTTTCTCACCACAAAACTCTCCAATACATGTATGTCTTGTAATTAAATATTATATAAAATTCTTTCTGAATACAACTATCATGGCTTTCAGATATGTCTGTCCTGGAAGAGCTCGCCAAAAAAAATTACATAACAATAAAAAGAATGTATTCTGCTCCTGGCATTCCATATAGTATAAGGTAAAGTATACTCTTTGCTGCCACTTGCAGCAACAAAGCCAACAACAGCAGCATGTGATTAGGACTCTGAAATCTCTCCTTTATCTGAGATTGCTTTCTGAAATCAAATTCAGGCAGAGAGAAAAGGAGAAACAAACAAGTTTACCGCAGCTCTGCAGTAGCAAATAATCAAGATAACTACTTGAGGAACATAAAGTGAAGCACTAGATTCTTCAAATAATATGATAATTGAAACACAGGTGTTGAATATCCAGTTCTGTGCATATCTCTCTCCTCTCCGAGAATAGAAAGGGCACAGAAGGGTTAGCCTGAGATGAATGACAATGCAGGGGAAAAAAAGAGCCAGTCTGTGAACTAGAGGACAAATCTATCTCAACCTAAAATTTGTCATCGCCTGTGTTGTACAGGCAGTCTGTTCAAACGCATGACAAATGACACTGTTATTCATACAGCAGGCATAACACAGGTTGCCACAGTCTAAATTCTTACCAATACTGTCCCATGCACCAAGAAATGTCATGCATTCAGCTGTAGAGTACCATGGGCTGAAGGTGTTCTTAAGAGGAAATTACAGTTAATACAGTAAAAATTATCTAGTAGTTAGTTACGTGCAACTCACCTTTATGGCTTGTTAGAAAAACAAACAAAGAACCCAACCACTGAGGCTTCTAGCACCTTTTTTTGCAGTTGCACTGCATTTCAGGAAATGAGAAATATTTAATCTCTGGTTATAAGGAAGCAATATTTTGTTTTGACATAAAGTCTGGGGAACAGATTCATTCAAATGCTCCACATCAGTCCTTGATTTGCACAGCTATGAAAAAACAGGGTGCATCTTGGACTTACTTGTAGCCCCCTCCTGTCTTTTTAAATATATTTTAAGACAGGCACAGATTGTCTAGCCAATGAGTTAGACTGTATGCATAAAAAGATGTGGATAATAATGTTCTGGCCTCTTCATACATCTTCATGGAGAATCTTGGCTTCAGGCCAAACAACTGCAAAAGCAGAGCTTTTTCCCCTCAGTGTTTTAGCAAAATGCACATAATACACCTTTAAGCAAATTAGTGTTATAACAGGTTTCCACTGATCCATCTTGAGGAGTCAAATGAGAACCAAAAATAGATCCTGTTTTAAATTTCCCCTGAGCAGCAAAATGATTTGAAATCCTTCCTTGCCACACGAAACAAACACATAAAATCCCCAAGTTTGGCAATGATTCAGTAAATATATGTGCCTGTTCAGTATTTAAATCCAGGAGCCAAGGAGCTCTTTATTAGAGAAGAACTTGCAACATATCCAATAAAGGTAGGAAGCAAGTGTGACTCTCCAAGAAAACCCCTTCCTTTGCAGTCAGATGCTTTGTGGCATTTGCAAAGGAAAACTCAACTCAAGAGTATGCAGCAGATGTCAAAGCCACCTCTGCAGAGAGGTGCAGAACTCGTAAATAGCCACGTACCATAAGTACAACTGTGCTTTAAGGGACTGGCAAAGTATAGGTGAAGATATGAGCAGACACTATTTATGGGAATAAACAGTACAGGCTAAAAAATAGATTGTAACTTCAACTTGAATTACGAAAAGGGGAAACCCCTCCCGATTTGGAAAATTCCTGCAGAATGGCAGTAACAACAACAGCAAGCATTTTAAAGTAGAAGAGCCCTTACCTTTAGGGCTGATGGGATTGTATGCAGTTTTTCAAGTAACTACTCCTGGAGTTGTCTGAGATAAGTGATTGTATTTTCAAAAATGGAAACAAGATGATTTCCTTTTAAGGTTTAGTATTTCCTTAAAATATTTATGTAAAAAAAGTGGTCCCTAGCAAGGAGGTTTGAATGTGCTGAAGGAGAGGACAAGGAGTAGAAACAGTGGCTCAGCATTCAGCTGAATTTTAGTACATACTTTTTAAAAAAGTATGAAACCATAGTGTATGATTTCATAGATATAGCTGAGATCAAATCCCTGAAAGAAGATTTCACTGAATGTACTTGACTGGCATAAACCAGACCATCTCTAATTTTGCTAAAAATGCGCGCACGTTAAATTATTTTTCTTAGTGCCTGTTAGTAGAATTTGCATCAAGTAACAAAAATTAATCATTTTTTTGTATCATTGTTGCTAATGTGATGTTCTGTTTGTTTTTCAGCAAGGCATATGTATAACACTCATCAGTGTAAGGAGGGAGCATGATTATCACGACACCAAGCTAATTAAGATTAGCCTGAAGAAAGCAAAGGATGCCCTCCTCTTCAACTCTGTAGCACTAAAGGAAGGGGGAGAACAAGGGAAATATTAATAACAGTTTATATAAGAAGTGCTTGATTTTGTTCTACTTATGTGGAATTGCAGCTGAATAAAGTGAAAGGAGAGAAAGGGAAAGTATTTCCTGGTCCTTAGAAAAATAACAAATGGGTTGTTAATTGGCAAGTGTTTAAAGGGCTGGTTCCAATCAGGGTAAATGGGCTTGTTTTTCCAACACTGGGTCTCACATCAAAACAACAAGAAACAATTGAAAAATCTCTGCTGAAGAAAGCAAGAGGAAGTGGGTTGTCACCAGCTGTTCAAAGACAAAATCCTGCAACAAATGTGTAGCAGCAGATGCCGTGTGAAGCTCAGGGAATGTAAATGCATATGAGTCATCACATAGCTTAGGGGGGACAAGCTGCAGGCCAGATCCTGGGGGCAAAGATTTTTGTGACTTTAACCATCTCTCCACTTGCTTTGTACTTTGTTCAAGTACACAGTATATTTTTTTGGAAGAAGGTGTTTTTAATCCCTGTTAAAGAGCCCTAAGCAGAAGGAGAGTATCTTACAAAAGTATTATTCTTTGGGCCTATGGCATCAAAAAAGGAGATGGTCCAGCATCTTTGTCTGTCCAGCAGGGAGAAGAGTTTAAAACATTTCGCCCTTTCCCCTCTTTTTTTAGGTTCATGATAATGATAAAAATTGTTAAAATGATCATTTTTATAATTTCCAGCATTTCACTGCTTGTTTTCCACTGCAGTTTCATAAATAGCTGAACTGGCACCCTGGGGAAGGATAGAAAATTGGCATAGCGGCAAAAATAGAAGAACTACCTGCTGCGTTTCACAGAGATAATCCCGAGGATCCCATCTCAGGTTGGTTGCCCCTGGGCAGGGGGATAAGACCTTCCAAAAGTTAAAGTACGATGGAACTTGAAAGGAAAGTGAGAGAAGGATATTCTCCAGGAGTTTTCAACAAAATCCTGTTTCTCTAAAAGAAATAGCAAGAAAGAGACAGAGGGAGGAGTCCCAGACTCAGCTCTTGCCTTGGCTGTCCCAGCTGTACATATTTAGGCACTCTCATACTCTAGTCATTATAAAAAGCATACCGATTTGCACAATTCCATAATCTTATAAGAAAATAGGTCGTTGGGGATTATCAAATTCTCATCCATTTAATTTCAAAATTCCCTTCTTGTTTTCCCCCAGCAACACCAAGCTTTCACATGGAGAGGAAAAAAAGGCTTTAGCAGAAGAAGTGGATCTACATTTTGCATGGAGGTGGATCTACATTTTGAATCCATTTTTATGTTTCATGCTACCACGTTCCACTGTGAAACATCCTGAGAACTCCCTCCTGCCAGTTGCCCTCAAGGCTGCCATCCCCAGTTTCTCCACTGAATTCATGCTGCTTACAAGGAGAGGCTTTTTGTGCTTTGAAGAATTCCAGAGCTGACTGGAAAGAGTGATTTAATTTTGTGAAAATATGATGATATTTTGATATTAGAACATACTGATATGTGATCTTTCCGAGTTTAAAGAAAACAAAAACCAACAAAAAAGACAGAGAGGGAGTGAGGATTACCGGCCCTCAACAGCCAGTGGTGCAGACATTTGGAAATTCACCTGTTCCAGGAAGGACACTGCAGGAGTATCAACCCAGTGGGGAAACAATGGCACTCTGAGCTGCACTGGGTGATGATTTTCAGGCTCCATTGGGGTGATGCCATGCACCTGGTGGAACCTGTCGCATATACCTGCAGACTCTATCAGTGGTCAGGGGAGGCATATAAGATTATAGTTTTCTTTGGGACATTTTATCTGCAAAGCTACTCTTTAAGAAAAAAAACCCGCAAATGCATTTGTACCTGATCTCAGGAAGGAGGCTTGAGGACTGGGTTTTGCCATGTCTCACTGCAGAGCACAGGCAGGAGCTAAGCATCAGCAAGTCCTTCTTCAGTACCCGGGCAAATTTAGTAGGAAAGGAATGAAATGAGCTTCTGCTGCCCTTTATCCCCTGCTTGCCAGACATGTGGTTGAAAGAAATTGCTAGTGGCGTTTTATGTGATCCAAGCCAGATTCTTCTCCAGGCTGCTGATGTGTTCACTTCTCCAATTGTGTTTCCCATGGCCGGTAATTGGGGTCCCACCATGGGAAGGGATGGGACAGCGCGGGGGAGCCTGACAGCACACAGGCTTGTTCCTCAGACCTGGGATGTAAACTGTGACATGAATCTACAGCTCATGGTGTTTGGTTCTTCAGTGATGAGAGTGGACCACAGAGCAGTTACTGTATTTCCAAGGGAGGGAAATCCAGCCTGACTTGGTTTTGTCATAAGTGATTAGATTTTATAGTGTGCTTATGTACTTCTCCTAATCAAATTAGCATGTTGGCTCAAAATCAGCCTAGCAGAAAACCTCTCATTTTCTTACCCATTCTGCTTCATTTATCACCTGGAATTACCAAAGTTTTGAGGTTTTCTTTTCTCTCTGACTGGGCCCCGTTCTGCTTAGCTTATAAAATTTGAAACATTCATCGCCCAAGGTTGCAAGAGCAATGAATATTTATAATCCCATCTTCCCAGCACACTCAGAGGTGTCTCACAGCGTGACTTCACATTAGAAATGTCCCACCTGTAGGGATCACTCAGAAAAACACAGATTACAAGTCTGTACAACACAGAACAAGGTCAATACTCAAATTATGGGAATTACCACCTTAAAAAAGGTTGCATATCTGATGATGCACTGCACCAACACTGATTTATAGGTGCTGTACTAGTGACTCTCCCCTGTGAAGACAGAATTTCAGCTATTAAGATACGACATTATTCCCTGGTTCTTTTTCTGAGGCTTCTCATGAATCAGCTGCAAATTGTATAATGCAGTCCTCTCACCACTTACAAAGGTAGCCCCATCTCTAACAGCAAGAAATGAAAAAAGAGTTTCCCACTTGGCTTCAGAGCCCAGGGAAATATTATAGTTTAAAGAAAATTGTGACTAGTGCTAGTGACAAAACACAGGCAGGACTCCAAAAATAAGAACTGCTTAGAAAATACTGCAAATGAAACTTCCTGACCCTGCAGGCACCTTCTGTTAATTCACTGCAAATATGGGTTTTTTCTAGGCTGAGGCCAACACTTTTAAAAACCCAACACCCATC
The DNA here is from genome assembly GCA_013399875.1 of Gymnorhina tibicen. Taxonomy (NCBI): domain Eukaryota; kingdom Metazoa; phylum Chordata; class Aves; order Passeriformes; family Artamidae; genus Gymnorhina; species Gymnorhina tibicen. The sequence goes on from VXAZ01004832.1 coordinate 846,319, forward strand.
CCATTCGTCTCCAAAAATGCAATTAAAACTTAATGTTAATTCAGATTATTTTCCTATTCAAGACAGAGCTATGAGGATTACAGTCAGTTTTAACACTTGTCAGGAAAATATGGTTCCTTCCACTTCGCAGACAGGCAATTAACGTTCAGCAGCAGCACTGAAATTAGAAACTATCTAGAGGCCATTTTAGGCCAAGCAAGTTTTGCCATTGATTTTAATGCATCAAGATATAACGTATTCTCCAGTATCCTGCCCTTTCCTATTTTTCCCAAACTTTGGGTGAACCATTAAATTGAAGCCTGCCCTGTAAATCCCATAAGCTATTAATGTAGTTCCCTTAGTTGGAAGATAGATTAATGACCTGAGACTTCTGTAGAATATTTGCTACTTCAGTGCAAATTAAGATCATATTTTATCCTCATTTTATACGCACATCCAGCACTTCCTTCTGCAAAGGATACCAGAAGGAGCTGATTATTTAAATGCCAAGATTCTAAATCTCATCTTCAAATTTTTAATCAAACTGTTTAACATGAGTCTTAAATTGCTGCATTTCCATTTTTCATACTTCTCTCACCTCATTTCTCATGCTAAGAACAAAGAAAAAATTTAAAACTCAGATGTGTTTAGAAGGGGATTTTTTAATACTAATAAAGTTTTTTAAATGCTTTATGTTTTTCAGGACTCTGTTCTCCTCCACACCTTGAGCTGGGACTAAATATTTTCACTTCACCCAGGTCTAAGTTCTCAGTTTTAAAAAAGGTAGCTTTAAATTTTCTAGGTATTGTATGCTATCCTGCAAATAATGATTTTGTCCACAGCGTCCTATCTTTTTTTATATTTTTAATTAAATTACCAATTCTTCTTCAACTGCCTAAAAGAACATTGCTTACTAAACACATTTCTCTGGCACTGAATGCAATTTCTGGAGAAAGCAAAATCATGAAAACACGAAAATGGCTTGAGACACATGCTTAGTTCTAGAAAACTGTGGTCAGGCCTCCTTTCTGTAGGAATTAAAATTTATGGCAAGGTTTCCAGTTCCTCAGGCAAGCACAGCAGGCTATTAGAGGAAATAGAAGTGGCAGTGGGGGAAAAGACGAAGTTGTTTTCTCTTACTGTTCCTTCTTGCCAGCACTTTAAAAAAGTTTTGTCTTTATTTGTAAACAGTAAAAGTAGGTTGAAATTTCAAACTAACAGCAAAACTTTTCTTTCTTTCTATACTTCAAACCCTCAATAATAATACCACTATTAATAAAAAGAAAAAATGTTATGAAAATCACAGCAGTTTGGAATGAAACTATACATTTTATTTTCTGTCTATATTTGCTATTATAAAAAATCTATGAAGAAAACATAGTCCCTTTACAAAGTTTTTATTGTTGAATCCTTATGCTCTGTTTTGGCACCAGCATTAGGTATCAAATAACAGGCACATCACAAATTTAATGCAGACTTGCAAACACATTCACACTTGATCAAGCTGCCTGGTAAACTTCATTAGTTGGTATTGAGGATTGCTGTGGTCAAAACACTATTGGGGAGCACATTTCAGACATTCACCCCTCTCTGGATTACAAATATCCTTTATATCCGGTCTTAACATATTTAGAACTGACTGTGTCATTTGTAGGGGAACTACAAGGAACATATCATTCAACTGGCTGACCACTTCAGGGCTGACCAAAAGGTAAAATACGTTGTTAAAGGTATTCTCTAAATGACTCTTAAATGCTGACAGGCTGGGGACATCCACCACCTCTCTAGTAAGCCTGTTCCAGTGTTTGACCACCCTCTTGGCAAAGAAGTGCTTCCTAATGTCCAGTCTAAACCTCCCCTGGTGCAGGTCAGCAGTCCCTCTTGACTGAAGGAGTTGTATCTGCCAGGTTAGTGGTTCTTCTCTCCTCTTCTGCCACTCCATTTCCCAACTGTGCTAATTCTCACTGCACTTCAAAGCAGCTGATGCCCTTCACAGTTCTTCCTCCAGCAGCTGATCTCTTCCTTGTCCCTGTATGCATGCTTCTGGACTGACCTTCCTGTGGACTGACTTTTCTATGGATCAACCTGCCGTGTCTTCTTGTTCAGCGAGGGTCTCTGACTCTTCCTGTCTTCTCCTCTCTCTTACATAATTTCCTCAGTGGCCATCTGAATGTCACCATTTGTGTGACCATGCTGTGAATCCTCCCTTCCATCTTGTGAAGGTACACTTAGCAGAAGGTTGGGCCATGCCCTGAGGTTCAGTTCAGTGAAATAACCATGAGAAAATACTGGGTAAAGCAGAAAACAGAGCAAGAAATCAACAAATGTTACAGATGATACCATGAAGGCTGACCAAATTTCACAGATGGTTAAGAGGGAGTGATGTGAAGATGGCCAAAGTGGGAGGTTTAGATTGGCTATTAGGAAAACTTTCTTCACTGAGAGAGTTACTAAGCATTGGAACAAGTGGCCCAGGAAAGGTATTTGAAATATTTAAAAGTGTGGAGGCAACACTTAGGGACATGGTTTAGTAGGGGACTTGGCGGTGTTAGGGTAATGGTTGGACTCGATGGTCATTTGCAACCTAAATGATTCCATGATTCTATGGAATCTCACATACAATGGAGGGGAGAACAAAAGACATTTTAGGGAGCAAACCCTTGCTAGGTCCCAGGGACTTCTAAATGATTGGCAAGGTAACCCTATCAGAAACACCAAGTTCGGATAGGGAGGTAGCAAAAGAGACTTGTGAGGAAAAAGTAACCAGGGTACAAAATTCTTTGAGTAGACACTGAGAGAGAAAGGGAGGTGATCAAGGTAAATGGGAGAACAGTCATGGGAAAAGGAGGGGAGAGGAACAAAAGGGGACACCTGAGTTGCTGTTGCTTGAGCTCTGCACCTGATCACCACAATCCATCCTATCTTCTTATTCAACTCGATTCCTATTTTCTGTGTAAGGTGTTGGCTTTGTCTACCATGAGAATTCCTGCACAGACCCTTTGTTTGAGAAATAGCTTTGAAGTTAGAAAAGAGAGATAAAAGGCTACAGAAGCAAGAGAGGTAGCAATGTATGGAACGTGAAAAAATTCAGAATGACAAACTCCCCCTGTCCTGGTTTCAGCTGGGACAGAGTTATTTTTCTTCCTAGTAGCTGGTACCGTGCTGTTTTAAATTCAGTACGACAATAATGTTGCTAGCACACTGATGTTTTGGTTGTTGCTAAGTAGTGTTTATAGGACAGCAGACCCAAACTGACCAAAGGGACATTCCACACCACCATTGTGCCCCCTATATGAACTGGGGCAGTTACCCAGAAAGGAGCTGACTGCAGCTCAGGGATGGGCTGGGTACCAGTCAGCAGGTGGTGAGTAACCATGTTTTAATTTGTCTCTTTTAGGTTTTATCTCTCTCTTTCCCCCTATTCTTTTTATTACTATTATTGTTACATTTTACTTCATTTCAATTACGAAATTGGTCTTATCTCAACACGTAAGTTTTACTTTTTCTCCCCTGGTTCTCTTTCCCGTCCCACTTGAGTCTGGGTGGGACGTGAGCGAGCAGCTGTGTGGGACTTAGTTGCCAGCTGGGGTTAAACTACAACACCCCCATAAAATCCTATCCAGACACTGCTGTCTATTGTTATTAGTTCATTGGTGCCCAAGTTGCTAAGCCTTTTGGCAGGGAAAATCAGAATGCACTTGACTCCACTCTGCTGTAGCCAGCATGCTTCCAGTGCCCAACATAAATATTTTAATGCCAGCTCGAGTACCACTGCACTGCAGCACTGCCATACTTTGTCTCAGCCAGGAAGAGAGAGAGAGCTGAACAACTACACCTCCACTCGAAGCTTCCCCTTCTTTTGTCCTAGAGGTAACACTACAAGCAGCACTAACAAAAAGAAATAAAAAGAAATAAATTGGCAGTAGTACTGCCTCTGAGATCTCAGTAACTCTAACTGTAATAATCCAAATAAATTAGATAATTGGAAGACTCAACAGAAGCTTTCATAAAAAACACTGAGACCCAAGCTATCCTATCCATAATACTGACAAGGGGAAGAAAAGGGAAACTCACTAAACCAAAATCCAGAGGAAAAAACACAATCTTTAAGTTTCAACCTTGATTTAATAATTGAAACATCATGTTCCCTAACATTACATGTGACATGGTGCGGCATGACTTCTCTGATGTGCCAAACTCACAGATAACTGCCTGGTTTAGATGTTATTAGTCTGCTGACACCCTGTCTATCTTAATTCTGCCATTTCTGAGTAGAAATAAAGTCACAGCTCTAAAACATGGTGTGGATACCCACGCATTGCACTTGTCTTTCCAATGGAGCCTTCCCAACAGATCAGTTTACAAAGGCCAACCCCATTTGGCTGGTATCATTCTCTTGAAATCTAAACTGTTTGAAAAGATAAATTATTGTTACTACATGCATAGCACCTGTCATATTTTACCCACTGAAATGTGCTATAAAATACATTTCCAGCGACTGTCAGGGAAGGAAGGATTGGTGTCGGCTGCCACTAGTGACAAGTCCCTTCCTCCAGGTTTTTGCCTGAGTTGTGCAAAGCCCTCATAAAGATTTATCCACATCCTTTATCAGACTTGAGGAAAACCTCGACCTGGGCTCTCGGGTACTGGCTACAAATTCTTTCAACTTTAACCTGTGAAATAGATGCTGTCTTTCGACTGTTGGCAATTAGCTCAGTGGAAGAGGATGACAAGAAGGAGACTCTGGGCTCTTGTTCAGCAATGATGCTGTTGCTCTCAGTTTGTCAACCAGCCAGGGACAAGCAGTTTGTTGTGCAAGTGTTATCATTTTACTGAGCAGATCCCCAGTGCCACACTACAGCTGGCAAACAGCAGAAACAGAAGTACCTCCACTAAAAGCATGTGCTACACTCCAGCCTTCTGTGGGACACACTTCCCACATCCATCATCTTCACTCTGGCTTCCCCACATCCCTTCCCCACATTCACTCTGGATTTTCCACATCCCCACATTTGCCACCACAACCTTAAGAATACCAAGTTTGAAGGTTTTCAGCCTACTGAAGAAATAACGTTTAGCATTCACACAGTGAGAAAGCTGTCTTTTCCAAAATGTTACATTTAAGATTGATTCAGAATCATAATGGAATGAGACCTCAGCTGAGAAAAGGGAGAAGATGAAGTTAATTAAAGTGCTGTCCAGCTGGAACTTGAAAATTCTTCAATCAAGGAAATATATCATACCCTGCCTCTTCCCATGTACATTGAAAAATAGCAACTGCTGTGGATTTAATTAAAACTTAGACTTAGTTTTTAGTTAGTACTCTTTACTTGATTCATTATTATTCAGTCAAGATGCAAAGTTATGACCCTCATCAAGAAAAAGAATGTTTTCCTACATTATGATAACCTATGTGATTTTTTTTGTTGCTTTGGATTTAGGTAGTTTCTTATAATACCTGGGGAAAGCTGGAGAACAGAAAGGTTACTAGCTCAGCTGGTTTAACTCGGCCATTTGGTTTAAAGGTGGAGGTTTCTGCTTGCTCTGTTTTGCTCAATAAATTTTCGTTGTTTCTCAACCACATATTTGAAATTAAAATGTCATATTTAGAGACAGATACTCAAAGATTGCACAAAACTCTTTCTCCATCAAAGCCCATAATCCATGTTCCTTCACTAGTGAGGAACTGTGCTGCAGCTAAACAAGCCCACCTTGAAGCAGCAATGTATTCATTTTAATCTCTCTGTGGTTTCCTCATCACCTACAGAATACAAATCCCAGCTCACCAAATACACCTGTATATAATTTTAAAAAGATTCAAACACATTTCTTTTCCCAGCTACAAGCACAACAACTCAGAAGTCTTTTGGCATCAAGAACAGTAACATTTACACCAGCATCCCTCAGCTGCAGTGCCACATTATGAATAAAGGATGAATTCAAAATCACTGCAGGGGTGGATATCTCAGCCTGCAGTTGCTCTGTTAGCAGGACAGACTGCTCTAAGCTGGTCCCATGCTCCAGTGGCATAGACCCAAGTCTGGTGGGCTTTGCACGGTTGCATTCAGTCTCACACTAACCAGGTTCTGCTGATTTCAGAGGTCTTTTGGAGAGCTTGGATCAAGATGGGATGGTACGGGGCCCAGGCTAATAAGATGCTCCAGACATTAGCTGATCTCGTCCTGGTATCTGCACTGCCCTCTCAAGCATGGGCATGAGGAGCCAAAACCACACCACATCAATCAGTTTTCACCACCTGAACATGCTCCCTACTACCCTCTATGCTGATAGATTGGATTCACTTTGTGAACTGAAAATAAATCCTCCTGGCCTAATTGATAAATCAAATCTACGAGCTAAAGCCACTGCTTGACTGTCTGCCTTAGTGGCTGGGGAAAATGGCAAAAAACCACATTACAGATTTACAGCCTGCCTTCAGTGACCAGCATTCAGCAGCAGATGAATCTTTTTACCCTTCTAACAACTGCCCACCCAAACTCATACAGAGATGCTGTGTTTCTTACTATAGTCTCTGTTAGGGCAGTGCAGAGCGCGAGCAGAGTCACTGGGCCTTCTGAATCAATATAAAAAACAAGCATGGTCTTTAAAAATATGCATACTAAGACTGAAGTTAAGGTGAAAATGTCCACTTTAACCTGGAGACGCAAATAACATAACAAAGTAGGTTTAAGGCTTGTAAGAATGGGATAGATAAAAGAAAAACTTATATCCAGTAGTTATCTGGGCTCCCACTGGGTGGTTGTGTAAGTACCATCCTTTGAACATGTAATCTGTAACCCCAGCAACCCAGATCTTTTTAAAGGGGACAGGATTGGAAAATAAGGTCTCCATTCCTCACAGCCTGAGATAACCATCACAAAATACCATAGGCTTAGGCAGGGAGACACATCTGGTAGGAAGGAGTTGAGGAGAGGCTGAGGAGGCTGCAGAAGGGTTAGGGTCAGGCACATGAGGAAAGGAAAATGCTCTCTGATGCCTACACACCTGCAACATGCACCACTGCTCACTTACAGGGTCTGTTTCATTTTAAATCTTTATTGTATGCTTAACCTAAGGGTTTAATAAATTAAAATGTAGTTAGAAAAAACAGAAATGAAAGAATCCTAAAAGACGTTTCCCTCCATAAGCATTAGGATAGAAATGAGGAAAGATAACAGACAGCTGCTGCTCTCTGTGACTTCCTGTCCCGCTCCCCACCTCAGCAGTTACAATTTTATGTCACATCAAAGATTCATAGAATATGGATTTAGCTGCAAGAAAATGCTACCTAGATTTTAGAGAGACTATATTCTTCATATTAACAGGTTTTAGTATTTGTGGTTTTTCATTGTTTCATAACCTTTGCAAAAGGAAAGGAGAAAACCTCACAATACTTGCTTGACTAAAAACCTTTATATTGATGTTTTCTGTCCTGTAGACAAACTCACATAATGAAAGAATATGCAACACAAATAAATCCCCCAGTTTAACTTAAAATATGTGGATAAATCCACAGAAAGCCCTATACAGTATTGATATATTTCTATTAAACTTTTAGAAATGTTTCCATGTGTGTAGGATAAACCAGAAAAATAGATAAAAGACTCAGCACACCTATTAATGTTTAAGAAAAAAAAGAGGAAAAAAAAAAACCAGAAGAAAAAACCACTAAATCCATTAAGTGTGGGAACTGAAATGAACAAATTAGTAGTCCTGAAATTATTTTTTCACATTCACAGTAGTGCAGAAAAACTAAATTTAAGGCAATGTGATAGAGGATATGTCATTTACATACCTCCTTCTAGAGCAGGGAGTAGTGCTGACAAGTACACATGACATAAAAGAAAAGAAAATGTTGTAACACTCCTTCAGCAAGACCCCAGGAAGATCCACGCAGAAAAATGCTTTTCTCTCTGAATTGTCTAGTGCAGCCTTTGAATTTTCAGTAGCCTTATTTCATGTTAACCTGTGTCAATCAAAAAAACCCAACTTGCGGCCTGTTTCAGAGAGCTCAGAGGCACACTCTGATCTGTGATGGTGAAGCCTTGCCACCAGGCTGCAGGAAGCAGAGGTGGGGCAGCGGCACAGCCTCTGCACCAAGGGCATGCACAGAGCGGAGTGAGTGCATCCACAATAATTCACAGAGGTGTGGGTTTGAATTAAGAACCACCATGTAAACAGTAGCCTGAAAAATTTGGTCCACAGCGCACACACTCACTGCTCACACTCGGATGAATCTGTATATACACCACAAACATTTGCCAAGTGTCTAGACAAGCATTTCTGGTGGTATTAGCTGAGTAAATTTGCAGTGAGTTCGCACGAGCTACAACAGAGCTGTGCACATCAGCCTAGAGGAGGCCAAAAGGGGTAACAGATTAATCACATGGAGTCAATTCCCATCTTTAGGGCAACACAGTGGGTCAGGCACATCCACACAAGAAAATGCTTCAAAAAAAGAACAAGAAACGAAAGATGATAAGATGTCTGTACACAATACCATACAAACCAATACATTAGGATAATGGCAAGCTCGAGTTCTACTTGCTTCAGTTTCCCATTCCTCATTGAATTAAGTAGCTAGGAGGGATGGATGTTACCATGTGGAAGAAATAGGCAAATTAAAAGGATAAAATGGGGAAAGCCAGAAGGAGAAGAGAGACAACCAAGAGAAGGTGAAACAACTTTTGCCAATTCACTGACCTTGCTATATTCTGTTGTATTTTTAAAAGATGATTTTTCCCTTTAGAAATACTCATCATTGGCCACTTGCCTGGATGAGTCAAAAAGAAGACACATGGGCAATCAACAGACAGGGAGATTTAATATATTGCCATTGTTCTCCGGAATTTATTTCAGATAATGAATGTTCTTTTCCTTTGGTCCAAATATTACAGAAAATATTTAGCTTAAACCAGTCTGCTAATGTATTCTCATAACCCTGTATCTTTGACAGTAACGTTAACAGCTAAAAATCCATGAAATAAACAATATAGGGAAAACTAGGTCATCAGTCATACTATGGAATGAAAAGTGCAATCAGAGCTACTTTTAATAAATGCTCACACAGCATTTCTGCACTTCTGAGTTTCTTACACAGAAGATTTGACGTTGCTAAGTATACGATGTTGAATTTTTATTTCCAGAAGAAGTTATAAATTAAGCAACCTATTGTGCTTAGAGTAAGGTTATGATCACTGTACTACATGTCAAGTCATTCTTTCAGACTTTGTGCTAAAAATACAACTTTGTGAAAATCCCTGCTACTGCTAACAACCCTGTGAAGTTCTTTGAAGTGCAGTGTGGCTGTCAAATATGTCAGTTGCTGAGGGAGCCTCTCACAGTGCTGAAGAATGAAATATTTGATTTGTGAGTCAGGAAAAGTGGAATAGAGACGTGCTGACACAGAATTGAGCGGGTTCAATAGCCTGATCACCAGTTCTTGAGCTGGGTACGCAAATGTCAGGTGCCAGAAGTAGATCAAAGTGCCCCAGGTTGCCATGAGCTCTGCGTGGCACATTTTGGAGCTATTAGAGAGTCTGTCCCTGCGCTGCACTGCAGCCTCACCGAAGTCTGTGCAGAACAGAGGCCAAAATGCAGGAGGAGGCATTAAGGGAGAAACACAGTGAGACAAGTGTTGGGAAAGACAATCTGAGCAAACCAAATCAATCAGAGGGACTTGTGACTTGAGGCATCCTGCAAGACCTTAGGTTGCATACAGCATCTCTGGCACACTCAGCCACACTTTGTAGTTCTGCTGTTTGGGGAGGACATCCCACAGCCTCTCCCCAGAGATCGGGTCTTTATAGGGTGAAAGAACAAAGCTTCAAATGCTGGTTGTCAGGGCCAGTTCCTACTGTTATGCATTATATGCAACATCTGAACTCTCTGATTACAACCCTGTTAATGTTAACCACTGCCCAAAATACTGTGAACCCCCACTCCAAACCCAAAAATACTATTATCACTTTGCTTTGATTGTGCTAAGCGGGTTTTTTTCAATATAGTAAAAAAAAAAAAAAAGAATGAGCATGTGAAGAACATTTAGTCTTTTTCATTTTTAAATTATAGCTACACCTCCTAACCAGGGACTGCAAAATAAAGTTATGTCAGAGGACTTTCAGTTTGCTTCTTCTTTTGCAACATAATGCAACACATTTTTAGTTTCTTCATTTCTAAAGTCATAAAAGAAGCTGCTATCACTCTGCTGACAAAAACCAGATCTCTCTTCTTATTCCCACCCTCAAGATACTTCCAGGCTTTTCAAATTGAATCTGAGCTAGCTTAGAAATTGTTATTGTTTTAACGTAATGGTTTAGCTCTTAAAAATCTGACATATTTATTTGAAGGAAATAAAACAGAACAGTTTTACTTCTTTTTTTAATATCCGAATATTAAAAGTATTGCTGTATGCTTTAGTTCTCCAAGGTTCAAATCTCATTGAAGGAGTTTCTTATATTTTTCATTTATTTTTTATATTTATATATGAATTTGAATCTGTCTTACCAAATTCCTCCCAGCTTCTAATAGAAAGTAGCCATAACTGAAGACTGGCATGTGCTATTCTCCTCAAAATCACTTTGCCATGTTATTCCACCTGATGCACATGTGTTTGCTACACTGTTTTTGGTATTGTCACAAGACTGCTACCCTTGTGAGCAGCTCTGTAATTGAAGAGTTAATGAGGTTTGCTAAAGATGAAAGATGAAGCACTGAATTTCAAGAAATTGTAAATCCTACCAGAATTAATCTGAAAATGCACATGCCAAGCATGTGCCAAGACACAAACCCATGTGATTAAAGGAGAAAGCATCAATCTTCTTTTAACACTGCCTAGATTTTATATCACAGCCCTAATGTTGTTTAAACCAAATTTTAATATTTGACTATGGAAGGGGTGAGTTTGCTTTGTTTAAAATTAGACGTACACCCAAGGAAAGTTGAGGGGAATTACTGGCCTGTAGGGTTAGGCAGGAAGAGCATTGGTCACACCCTCAGTAAAGCCTGGATGTCTGTGAAAGTCACAAGAAATACTCAAGAGTTTTCAGAAAGAAGAATCTCTGTACAGGTGTGCAGATTAACCTTATAATCTTGCAATGAGTTCCACTGATCTTTCCATTTGAATGAACAATAACTTCCAAAGAATGTTAGAAATAATGAAGTAATGAGGAAGTGCAAATAGGGAAAATATGCCAAACCTCAGCCTGAGGTGGCTGGCAAGTCATAGGAACATTTTACGTGCTTAAACTAGCAGGAGAGTTGAATAATTGATTGGAAAATTTCAGAGAAAATAAACTTTCACTGGAAAATATAATTTTGTGCCCAGGGGGTTTCACTCAGAAAGTTCATTTGGTGTTCAAGTACTCCACTCCAGACAATTCATGTCCAGGAGCAGGAGTACCACATCTGTGCCCTGTTCAAGCTACAAGTCTTGTCAGCTCATTAACTTGAGCTCTGTATCACATGAAAGCAGCCACCTGGCCCTCCGATCTGAGCAAGCCTTCCCAGACGAGCGGCACATCCTAGTGTTCCCAAACTGGGCACGCTTCCCTCACCCCAAGCTGCCTCCCCGTCAGTTGGATCTCGAGAAAACAGATGAGCCCTCACTGCTGAGCCTTTTAAAGGAATCTCACATTCCTTTAAGACACACCTTATTAGAGCTCATTTGGAGCATTTCCTTGAAGAGGAATCTTACTGTGCTTCAGTCCTGCTGCAATTCATCAATGTTGATCTTTTTAAACTGGTGTCCACTGTATTTATTTGTTGACTTTTTCAATATTTACACAGGATGTAATGATCCACTGATAGTTCATTACGTGGTTCATTTATCTTGCTACAAACCAAACTAGGAAATCTCTAGGGCATGTGGCCAGCAGGCCAAGGGAGGTAATTCTCCCCCTTTTACTCCATTCCCATGAGACCCCCCCTGGAGTACCGAATCCAGTTCTGGAATCCCCAACATAAGGATGCAGACCTGTTAGAGACAGTCCAGAGAAGGCCATGAAGATGATCAGAGAGTTGGAGAACCTCTCCTATGAAGACAAGCTGAGAGTTGGGATTGTTCATCCTGAAGAAGGCTCCAGGAGGCCTTGCAGCAGTCTTCCAGTACCTGAAGGGGCCTACAGGAAAGGTGGAGAGGAACTTTTCACAAGGGCATGCAGTGATAGCATACAGGGGAATGGCTTTAAGATGGAAGAGGTTTAGGTTAGAAATTAGGAAGAAATTCTTTACTGTGAAGGTGGTGAGGCACTGGAACAAGTTACCCAGAGCAGTGGTGGATGCCCCACCCCTGGAAGTGTTCAAGGCCAGGTTGAACCAGGCAGCCTGGACGAGTGGAAGGTGTCCCTGCCCACAGCAGAGGGGTTGGAACCAAATGACCTTTAAAGACCCCTCCAACCCAAACCAGTCAATGATTCTATGATCTACAAACTGCAGATCAGTATGCAGGACCAGTGTTCTTAAAATTCCTCTGTTCTGTGTATTTCCAAGAGAAAGTCACATTATTTAAAATCGCAAGTGCAATCTAGCCACTGTACCTAGAGCCTGCAGGGCAAGTGGCTATTTGGAGCACAGATCCTGAACCACCCCTGTGCTAGATTGTCCCTGTGGTTCCCTTTGCCTGGCCCCTCTTCTTTTAGTTCATGGCCAGAACAACCAGGTCTCAGTCCTCCTGAGGGGGACTGAATGATATTGCAACACAAACAAATACTAGCAGCAAGATTCTTTAAATCCTCTGAAAAGGAAAGAAAGGACTCTGTTCCCACCATTACACCTGTCTGTACTATCACACAGTGAACCTAAGTCACCATTCCTTGTGTCTTCATCAGCCTCCAGGTTTTCTGGTATCAGTCTTCAGCTGAGTTGGGATGGCAGCCCAGCTGAGTTAGAATACGTCCAGCTCCTGGACATATTCTAACTAACCCCACTAGAATCCGCNTGGCTGAGTTGGGATGACAGCCCAACTCCTGGACATATTCTAACTAACCCCACTAGAATCCGCCACATTTTCCCAGCTTTACCCAGATACTACAGACAAGGACTATGCAGAGTGTTGGTCCAAGGCAATGCAGACATTTAAGATTATAGTAATAGATACATTAGGAACTTCAGAGCAATCGTTCACATACTGCTGAAGGTAATAAACATATTTTACTTTGACTGAAAAGGTGATAAGATTTTTCAGGGAAAAGCTGGAGATTATTAAAATGCTTTGAGATTAATTATTGCATTTCTTTTACGGCTTTTTTAAACTGGTTTGTAAAGTTGAATGTGATAAAATAGCTTCAGAACACTGTATTGAAATGGAAAAAGAAAATCTATTACCTTTGCAAGGTCCTCCCTTTTCCAGTAATTATTTCTTGAATTCAGGAGAAGTTAATTAGAAATTTCAAGACTTTTTTCCAGAAAGAAATGGATTTGTTTCAGGTAATAAAAAAATTTGCTCTAATTCCAAATTTGTTTAGAAAGGAAATTTCATACCTCCATTTCTTAATGATTAGAGCATATATAATGAATAGTAGCCACTCTCATATCAGCTGTCAGGGGAAAAATAATCAGAAAGACCCCATAAGTATTACTATTTGATCTTCTAAAGTTCTTATTTAATATATTTAAAACTGTATGCCACAGACATGTACATTTTGCCCTGTGTAAAGCAGAAATTCTCACCTAGATCCAATTAAGAATTGCATCTGAATGCACATGGTAATGTTCCCTCAACACCACATCCAACCCCAGCTTGGACCTGGACAGCCTGGGGGTCACTGGGAGGCCAGCAGCAAACTGCAGAGGGCCAGGGGATGGGTGCCTTCGCTATTCCTTGCTCCCACATGCTCAGAGATCACTGACACTTTTGAGGGTTGACATTAACAAGACTTGGCATCAGAATTTTTTTTTTTTTTCTTCCTCTTCTTCCCCAAAATGATTCTGCACTGTGCTCTTATAGACACAAATATATGTCCTTACGGCATGGAGTCAGTCTGTGGAGTCCAGGGAACATTCACCCTGGCTTAAGGAGGGAGAGAAAAGTAAAGATCTCAGTTTTGTCATCATCTGTCACACTGGTGTGTACTTTATTCTGCAAGTGCTTCAACTGGAGCCAACAAACCTGTATGCACAGAATAGAGCACTACTCAGGTTAAGTAAGATTAAACAAGGGTGGCAGATTCAGGTCACACCAAAGGTAAAAATATCCATTATTTTTCAGAAATAAAAAAGTAGATACCATAAAATAGGAAAAGACAATACATATTTGACAAAATTTTGGATGAAGAGACAAGCCTTGTAGACCACTAAGAGCTAGCAAAGACTACTGATGCCACAAGCTCCATGTCTGGAAGCTCTCCAAGTCAGTGGGAGCACTGATACAACCAGAACAACCTGCCACAAAAATCACTACCTGAGGAAGTACCACCCTCATTGATTTCTTTGATTTAGAAATTATTCCTGTGCTCTAGTCAGCCAGATAATTGTTTTACAAAAAGAATTACTAGTATCAGAACTTCAGCAGCTCTGCAATGTCCCTCGGCAAGCAAACAACTAACTCTTCCACCCACTCAGTACGCCCCCACTTGTGAATTGCAATTAGCATTGCAAATGTCTTTCCCTTTTCAGAACTATCGATTGTGCTGTTAAATAGCAGCAGAAAGTTTAAATGCTTGGAAATCTGCTTTAGCTTCCATTCTCTGTTATCTATCTATCTACCAAACTATCTATCAATTATCTATCAGTCCATCTATCTACCTATCAAAAAAAATAAAAAGTCCAATTCTATACAGATAGTACCATCATACAACCATTGTACAACTTTCTAGTTATGAGCAATATGTATTATACTATAGTATTCCCACTCACCTTTCAAAAGCTTTATTTAACATGGTCTAAATTTCTTCCCACTATTTAGGGGAAATATTCGCATTGTACACCTCCCCTGAGTAAACCCCATATATCAAAATTTTATGGCTAGTTAAAAGAAACAGTATTAGGCCAGCTCATCTTCTGTGAGTCTCTTTGTTTTTTCTGCTTAATACCTCACTTTATTTAAACCTGGATATATAGATATGTATGGATGTGTTGATTATAAGGAGGCAGAAAGAGAGTGAGGTATTAGATATATAGTTGCTCTAACAAAAGCAGACACTGCTTCTAAGGGTGAACAGAAGACTGTATTATGACTGACAGGAGTTCAGAAAATTGCAATGGTGGGCAGTGAGCAAAACACCACATTGGTACGAGTATTCTTAATACGCCTTGTGCAACTCTGGTTATAAACCCAGCAATTTACCACACACTGCAAGATGATTGCAAACATCCTCCAAAATGCTGTGTTGGCCTAGTGGTGGAGCTGAGAGATGAAGCAGCAAGACTAAGAAATAGGAAGAGATTGAGCTGGACCCTCACTCTGCCATGCCTATGCCCCACATCACAACCTCGTCAATTAAGAAAAAGAAGGTAAAGTAGTAAATACCTGAAAAAAAAAACCTGAAAAAAAATAGGTGACTCCCTTTTGAGAGGAATGGAGGGCCCAATATGCTGACTAGACCCAACCTGCTGCTCATTGTCATCTTTGAAAGGTCATGAGAATCAGAAGAGGTACCTGAAAACTGGAAGAAAGAAAAAGTCAACCCAGTCTTCAAAAAGGGCAAGAATGAGAACCCAGGGAGCTCCCAGACAGTCAGCCTCAGCTCACTCCCTGGAATGGTGATAGACCAGAGAGAAAAGTGGTGGATATTGGTTATCTCAACTTCAGCAGGGTTTTCAACACTGTCTCTCACAATATCCTGATAGACAAACTCAGGAAGCTTGGATTGGATGACTGGACAGTGAGGTGGATTGAGAACTGGCTGAATGACAGATCAGAGAGGGTCATGATCCATGGCACAGGCATGGAGGTCTGTCAATAGTGTCCCTCAAGGTTCAATAATGGGCTCAGTATCGTTTAATTTATTCATCAATGACTTGGCAGAAGGGGCAGAGGCCTCCTCAGTGGGTTCACTGATGACACAGAGCTGGGAGGAGTGGCTGAAACCCCCAAGAGCTGTGCAGCCCTTCAGAAGGGCCTTGAGAGGCTGGAGAGAGGGGCAGAGGAACTGTCTGCAATTCAGCAAAGGCAAATGCTGGGTCCTGCACCTGGGCAAGAACAACCCCAGGCACCAGCACAGGCTGGGGGCCGACCTGCTGCAGCAGCTCTGCAGAGAAGGGCCTGGGGGCTGGGGTGGACAACGAGCTGTCCATGAGCCAGCAGTGCCCTGGGGGCCAAGAACACCAATAGGATCCTGGGGTGCATTAGGAAGAGCACTGCCAGCAGGTCAGGGAGGGGATCCTGCCCTGCTACTCGGCTCCAATGAGGTGTGTTTGGGGTGCTGTGTCTTGCCTCAGGACAAGACAGACATGGAGCTCCTGAAGCGGGTGCAGTGGAGGGCAATAAAGATAATTAAGGGACTGGAGCATCTCTCTTATGAGTAGAGACTGAGGGAGCTGGGCCTTTTCAGCCCTGGAAAGAGACAACTGAGAGGGGACCTCATCAGAGCCTATAAGTATTTGAAGGAAGGGTGTCAAGAGGAGCCAGGCTCTTCCCAGGGTTTCCAAGCTTAGGACAAGAGGCAACGGGCAGAAACTGATGCACAGGAAGTTCCACCTGAACGTGAGGAAGAACTTCCCTGTGCAGTGACCGAGCACTGGCACAGATTGCCCAGAGAGGCTGTGAAGTCTCCCTCACTGGAGATGTTCAAGAACCATCTGGACACAATCCTGTGTGCTATGTGCTCTGGGATGGCCCTGCTTGAGCAGGGAGGTGGGACCAGATGACCTTCCAGACTTACCCATTCTGTGAGATTCTGTGAGATTGCTGTGACACCACAAAAAGATTCACAAGCTCTGTGTCCAGGAAGGGAGGAGAGAGAAAACTGCAATTCTAACAACTTCTGACACCAGAGGATGAGCAGGGTATCAATACATCAGAAAGGCTTTGTTTATCTCAGTCACAGACAAACTCAAACAAGGTTTCACTTGCATTTGCACAAACAAAGTGTGCTACATACAACAAGCTTCTCTAAATTGATTAGCTGGAGGAGGGGAAAGCAGACCTTCCTAGCAAGTTGCTTTGAAGATTCATTTGCATGCAGGGGCATGATGAGATGAGCGATAGCATGAGGCGATCCAGAGCAGGGGCATCCACTCGGCGCCAGAGGACTCCACCTCAGGAGAGCCCACAGAGCTAATCCTCAGCTGCAGCTACCAAGGCAGTTTTTCCTCTGAAGTGCTTGGGGAACAGATTCGTTTTTGACACAAGTTTACCAGGCTTAATTTGATGCTTTCATAGAAGCATCTCCATCTCTGTAATCAAGAGCTTTTCTCTTTGCTTTCCTATTTTGATTTTAAGCTTGTCTAGCCATAGTATTTTGACAAATTTAGAGTACATCAGCATTAGGGATGTAATACATTCAAGTGATGTTGCAGGCAAGCCATATGCAAACTGAGACAAGTCTGGGAATCCATGGGGTCATGGTGAAGTGCTAGGAACAAAGGGAAAAACTTCACAGGGAGGGATCTTCACTGGTTTCTGACACAGAGTGTCAAGCTGAGAGAATCAGCTGCTTTGAAAAAGTCTCACACCATCACATATGTCCCTTCTAATAAAAATATCAGGTAACCCTATGTTCCAGATGTAAAGTACTCAGATAGCTTGCTTATTGACTGCACAGCGGTAAATTCTTCATTAAAGCTGGTTTCTAGATGTATCTCAGAAACTGGATGTTCATTTAAGTGAAAAGTGACCCTGAAACCTACTGAGCAATCTGACCTTATGTGGGAAAGTGTGCAAGTCATCAGACAGATTGCAATAATGTATCTCAGAGGTGAAAGATGAAAGCCCAACTACAGTTGGCTTGGCAAAAAGTGTTCTCACAGGAACATATTGCTCCATCAACACTGCCATTCACAGAAACAGACCAATTTTAGGCATAGTTTCTAAGATGCAGAGGAATCTGGGGACCAGACAAAAATCCCTTATTGAAAAAGAGAATTTAAATTATTTGCTGAACTGAGATGGACCAATCAACCCAGGCCAGAAGAGTGTAATTCCCCAAGAAAATTGCCATGTATACAGCTCGCCTGCATGATGAGAATGGGAGCTTGAACTTGTGGCTCCTGCATGCCAACAAACTTTTGTAAGTAATTAGCTCAAGACCATTAGTTTCCTAATTGGTTAGCTATTCCTTCCTTCTTCTATCTGCAAATGAGAGGGTAAATTTTCCTGTGATAGGAAATTCAGCTATAATGTTACATCCTAAGGAAAGCAGTTTCAAAGTGTTTGTTTTTCTCTTGAGACCTGATGAGACAGAATCTAATTGTTTTAACCTCTATGAGTTCGGGAACTCAGTGACCTTTTTATATATGCATATGAAAGTAAGACCATTCACCAGGCAGGCGGTCCCACACTTTTGCATCTCTAATCTATAACTTTTCATTGGAACTACATTTCACTTCTCTAGTTCCGGCACCTCTAGGTGAGCTACATGCCTCACATTTCAATCAAGGTAATTTCCAGCTAGTGATAATTTTTATCCTCCTACTTTTACATTGATTTATAGAAACTGTGATGAAAGATTAGGAAAAAAAACTGTTAGTGTTAAATTGCTTCTTTTTTTATAGCAAGCTGGTTACATTAAGCAAAAAAGATATTAAACTGCCACACTGACATCGAACAGCAAGCTGAATTAGATTTGCTTATTGAAAAAAATTCAGCAGAAATTAATTTATATTTCCTTAAATGCTGCATATGTGCAAATATTCTTAATGTTCAGTGAACAGGCAGTTCAGTAAACCTACAGCTTGCTATAAAATCTCAGCAGCATCTGAATGGGAATATCACAGAAAAAGGAGATACGGGTACAAAATATGCTTGGACAGAAGTCACCATTTCCCCGTTCAGTTACATAGTTTATTACAGCTAATCGTTCACACAATTAGTAAATTAGATCAGGATGTTCTAAGTTTCTTTTTTCAGCAATCTGCAAAATATTAAAAGCAATAAAATAATAAATCTAGACATTTATACTGAAGTGCCTATGGGGCAAGTTGCCATATTTCAGGCTTACTAAGGACTTTATTGCCAAATCCCAAATTATGGGACTCTGACACAAAATGAATCCTTTTAGTGCAGCTGTGTTTATTTTAGTACAGAGTTTGCCTACATTTGTGCTTTAGTTCAGATCATGAACATGCTTTTGAAGGCAGATTGTGCAGTTACTGCCACTTAGCATGCTTTTATTCATATGATGGAAAGGCCTCAGAGGATACTTTTACAATTAACCACATTCTTTTCAAATTAAATCAAACTGGAGGATGGGATTGAGGAACACATTTACTGTCCTCCAGCTGCTATGAGCATTTTGTCCTTTGGACCAGAACAGAGCTAGTTTGAAGTAAAACTCACCTGAAATGAGGAAAAAATTGCCCTCAGTGAGTCCGCAGCACCAGCTGGATCTCTTCCTATGGCACTGAACTTCTTGCATGTGTAGGTGCAGCCTCCAGACCTACAGTAAGTACGAAAATTCCTTTCCATTCTTCATAAGGAAACAAAATCCCAGCCTCAGAGTACTGTAGGTTTCCCAGGCAAGTGCTTTTGAGCCTCTGATGTACAAGTGAGATCATAAATTATCTAACTACTAAACCACAGAGAAGTTTAACCTAATCTTTCCCAAATAGCAATCAACCTAATAATATTCTACAAAAACACCAATGACATTCCAAATCAGGCTGGTATATGTCATTAGAACAACACTGCTTATGTCACATCATACTCAGTGGCTTACATGAAAACTCCCAGAAACAAATACCTCCCTTTTGTCTTTATTTTAGACTGTAAGGCCACTGGCTTAGGCACCACAACATTGTGATATGAAAGTGGAAATCCCCATTCTGTTCATGACTTGTACTTGCTGCTGCTTATCGATTCAGCAACATCACCTCCCTGTGTATGTACTTCACGAAAGCTAAGCGTGCTTATGTGTGCCACACATTTAGCAATTAGGGATTTCCGTCCTCAGTTAAGTTATGCACTGTTACTGAAGTGCCTCACAAGGACAGTCAGTCTCAGTAATACAAAACTCCTACAACAGATAATGGCCTTACTTCGGTGTCAAGTACCTAGACTTGTTAAAATATTTTAAATTTAAATTTGAAATCAAGCCATAAAAGTTGTACAGGATATTTTAAGTCAAGTATGAGCTCTGCTTCTATGACCTTAGACTTATCTATACAATTTGGTAATTTTATTTATTTTCCTTGAGGATGATAAATAATGGGAGTTACAACTAGTTTCCAAGCAGGCAGATAATGATTAGTGCTCCCAGGAACAGAGTTCAAGTGAATGTCACCCCTTAACCCTGTGTGCCCTCAGGGAAATTTAGTTGTTAACATAGCCTCAAAAAAGTGCAAAGCAGTATGTAGCACCATACAAATTGCATAGTTATGTAATTATGCAAATGACACTTGCATGAAATATGTCATCCATACAAGAAAAAACACAACTAAGCCTTGTGGAAAAGAGTTTCCTGCCTTTAGAGGAACTAAATTTAGATGCCTAATCTAAACACCAAGGCAGCCATTATCTGATTCTGTTTATTATCTAAGCAGGGAATAATTGCACCTCTCTCTGCTGAGGAACAACATAATTTTCAAAGTAGTGGGTGGAAGCCAGTGATACGCTGGGAGGGATTAGGAAATACATGAGCTGAACGGCAAAGTCTTTGATTCTGAATGGAAACAGGAGACCCTGGCACATCAGGGTCAGCAGTTTTCTACCAGCCAGGACTTTGAGGACATGCTGTGTAGACCATATTCGAGTCCTTGCCCACACATAGTAGATCCACTTTTATAGCTTGCCAACAGACGTATTTCACAGGCTTTTCTGGATTTGATACAAGGATAGAACCAATCTTGAGCTTCCCGAGTTCCCATTGCCTACATTTTTATAAGGCTGTGACTGTGTTACTCAATTTTGACATTGTAAATGTACAGTTCACTTTGCTTTTATATGTGTGTGGCATAGCAAGGTTTAAGAGGATGACACTGGAGTGCCCTAGCAAAGCCCACCACACCAATACAATTCTCCACAGTATCTGTAAAGCAGCATTCCACTTTAATGCCAGGGCCAGCCTGGGAGCTGGTAATGCAAGAACCTGTGGGTAAGAGACACCTTTCACTGGCCAGCAGCATAGGACTGACCCTGGGAAGTTGTAGGAAAATGAGAAGCAAATGGTAAAATGGAATGTCTGAACACGGAAGGTCCTCTCAGGAGTTCTTAAGAATAGCAAAGCTGAGGCAGGACTTCTGCCTGCCTGTCATTTAACTTAAATCATAGCTATTCCCTGACAACACAAGATCAATTTGCAATGCTTTGGAGATTCAGCGTGTGTTTGCTTTGCTTGCTTTCTCTTTATTTGGAGCATATAAATGAGGATAGGAAAAAGACAAAATTTTCAGAGGAAATCTTGTTCCCAAGGCAGACAGCAAGCAAGTGGAATAAAAAAGCCTTTTCTGGATAAGGAATAGGGTGGTATTACAGAGCCATGAACAAAGCTGCACTATGTAAGCCAAGTTTAACAGAGCCTGATGGGCCAGTCAGGTGTGTAAACATGTAGACATCAGAAATCTGCTTACACAGAAACAGAAGTGATGGCATTGAAAAACTTTTCAGAGAATGCATTATTGCTGAAAGGCAGGTACAGAGTTTAACCCAGACTGGGAAAATTGCCTGAACTTCTGGTTTTCCAATGAAGGAACCTGCTGGTGGTAAAGCAGGAGTTATTCCAAGCCCACACATGTAGACACGGAGCAGAAGAAGTTGCTTATGAGAGGTAGGTGAAATTGCCAAAGAACACTAGGACTGGTTGGGAGTTAAGGCTGAAATAAGTAGCTGTGGGGCAGCTGAATGATCATATCCCACAAGGAGAATTGGTCATGCTCATCTTACAGAGAAAACTCATATACTGAGGAATGACTTACCTTTTTTTGAAAGTGCAAAATGTTCACACAGTAACAGAAGATTCCAGGATGTACATTTTCTACAGCAAGAGTGGAAAGCTTAGACCACTTTATCACTGTACTACAAGAGAACTTGATATATTCTGTGTAAAGAGACTTTATGATGAATACTTAACATCTTTTGAAAGATGCAGTGTCAAAACCACTAGAACTTCTGGAAAAAAAAAGAGAGAGGTTCATGGAAATGTCTGTTAAACTTGCTAGTTCTGCTAAGTGGATAAAGTGTAAGGAGAGCTCTGTGTTATTGACACAGAGAAACCATAATGGGTGCAAAGCCAGCTTTCAGTAGTAGGGGGAAAAAAAAGAACATCTTAGTGGGGGACCAGAAAAAAGGCAAGAGAAAAAAGGCAAGAGAAAATTATTTAGGACTCATCCACAGAGCACAAGAAGAAACTAAACTATGAAGACCTATGCAGCTAAACTCCAAAACTCAACACCTTTTGCTATTCTGAAGCTGAAACTAGAACAACAGGTGCTGCAAATCCTGCCAATCTTTGCAGTGGTTTTTTGAGGTGGGCAGATGGGCCCATTATAAAATCATCAGCTTGTACACAGCATTTCAGTACAGCTCAGTTATGACCAGTGCATCTATTCCCATGTTTCAATTCCCACTTATTTCCTTTGTAGTGAATGGAGCACAAACGTGGACACACAGCAATTAAATTGTCATTCACAAAGGCTGGAATTGAAGCACATCTTTCTAACAGGGGCATCTATGCCTGCATTCACATTATTACTAGATCCTTCACTGTTTCCTTTTCAGTGGTTTTACAGTTGCCTAATAATTAGGTATTCAGTTAACTACTAAAAAAACTCCAGGAAATATGATATGAAAAAGAAAAAATAAATGAGAAAGTGGTACATCTGTCTGAGGAAATGCAGAGAAAGCCAAACTCCATCTGTCTGCATTCATCTGCCTGGACATCGGATGCAGATTGTCCAAAAGCCACACACTTGCAGAGTAGGTAGAGCTGCATGTCAGTTTGCACATCAGAGCTGAGCACATTAGTCTGCCACCAAGAAAATGTGCTGATCCAGCCTTTTGACCAGGCTTGCCTCATGTCCCATTAGGCCTAGCTAAAGGAGACTTGCCCAGTCTCGCTGTTTCCAGATGAAATTTGTTCCTGAAATCTATCCCAACAAACCACCACAAATGATTGTCTTAGTTTCTTAAGCTATAATTAGATGTTTCATTCCCCTTGCACTGATCTCCTGCTTTTGAGCAAATTTTGCCTTTGTTGCTAGATAGGAATAGTCTTTTCCATATGTAACAGGTTTTCATTAATCATCTTTACTGGTGTCCTTTCAAAATCTCAGGCCCCAGCATATCTCCAATTAACACCTGGTGACAGTTGTTTTAAAAACTGTTTCTGCATGCAAGAGTTGACTGGCCAAAGAGGACAAAGATACTGACATTGCAGCACAAATAAAGGTGGCAGGTCAGGTCCAGAGTGAACGACAACAGTGTCCTTCAGGCTAGGTAGGGAAGGGAAGGACAGGGAACACAGGCGCAGTGAAATTGCGGGGCAGATGGGGAATTCTGATAGGAACACATGGAGAAAGAACAGATGATCCTGAGGTTCATAAACCCTTCTGTATTTCTTGAGGCTTAGCAGCATTCAGCCAGAAGCAGGAGCTCATTTTATTTAAAAAGGTGCTATCTTGGCATTACAGAAATAGACTGGTCTCTGACTGGCATTACATTAATCAGCCTCACTATCACCGCTCTAACAAAACTCCTCTCTGTAGCTACACAGGGTATGGCTATAGATATGCAGAATATGGCTCCAGCAGAGCATGGTCAGGGTCTACTGCAGCAGCTGATTTTCTAACAGCAGTAGAGCCATGCCTGTATTTATCCATCCTGCTGAGCTCTGTGCCCTGCTCCTCAGAAAAGCGGCCTTTGCCATATCCCAACATGACAGATGTATCGAAAGATCTGCTTCTTGGTGACAGCATTGCACATAATACCAGGTGCAGAACAAGAGATGATATCAAGGAGTTGCTTAGTTATCCTTGCTTGCTCAAAGTCTGTAAAGTAAAAATGATGAAGTTAATTAATTGGAGGCAATTAGTGCAGGTATCTGAACAAGGAAGAAAATTGTACAAAATGAAACAGATTGACTTTGGATGTGGTTGTATCTTTTTTTACCTTGTCATGATAATTTCTATTGAGTTACACATTTGACATCATGAGAAGAATTCAGTTTGGTGTGAAGACATTTATGTGACAAATGCCTAAACTCTATCTTTAGTTAGTAAATGCTAAGGAGCTCCTTAGGAAGAGCTCATTTGGACACCTGCCCAGGATTCAGATGCCTAAACATAGACAATCCATGCTGTTTGGGTGCTGTGGAGATTCCTGGACCAGTCCCTAGCTCACGCTCCAGGGAGTGCTCCTGGATGCCCCTGATACTGGCCAGTCTTGGGCAGACATCTGGGGGACCAAGGGGCACCTCAGCAGGCCCCCAGAACTGAGAACTGTCCATAATGGCCCTGCTGAAATTATTTTGACTGTCTTGTGTTCAAGATGTTCAAAATATGACACTCAGTGCCATGGTCTAGTTGACATGGTGACCTTCAGTCAAGGTCATCAAGTTGAACTCGATGATACAAATTTCTTTTTCACTGATTCTGTGATCTAAAATAATTTTCTGGATCTGTTTCCATGAATACATAGCAAGGTTTTATGCTTAAATGTGCATACAAATAATGCTCTTGAAAGTAGATGGCCTCTGTCAGCTGAAGTTTCAGTTATGTAAATAAGGTCAATTACTGTATCTTTATTAAATACATCAACTTTTCCTTTGTCCAAGAAAAAAAAAGCAGCAAACAAAACCAAACAAAACCCCAAAGAAATCTGTCTTTGCACACAATTTATTTGTATTTCTGAGTTTTATAAATGAGCTCTCCACATGTGTCTCCATTAAGTTTCTAGTTCAGATCAGGAATGCATTTCTGAAGCCAAACCTCCCAGTTTTTCCCAATTACCATGCCTTGCTTTTCCTCTTGATCTACATCCTCATTGTACATTTCAGAATCAACAGACTGAGATTGTAGACATGATGGGGGATTAAAAATTCAGTATTTGGAGAAACATTTAACTACTGTTTTTCAAAAGCTGTGGTGAAACAAGGAACTAACAAAGTAGTAAGCAGAGAGACCTTCCAAAATAGAAAGAATCTTCAGAACAAAACACAGGTTTATCTGAGGGTTACAGTAGTAAGTACATTAGGGAATCAAACAAGAAAACATCCAGATGAATATATTGTATGAATCATGAAATATTAATGAATAAATAATGCATGGCATCTTAGTAGCTTTTTTTGGCAGAACTGTGAATTACATGGTCAATGGAACAGGATATAAATACAAAACATGGATTTTAATATGGCATTTGAAACATTTTGAAATATTCTTACATTCATTGGTTTGGACATATTCAGGGTATCATTCTTTATCTACCTATAATATCACATTGAGACATCTGACATGGTACTTCCACTATCTTCACATTTGGGAAAATGAGGGGAGCATGTGTTAGTTTTACAAAGAATAACAATATTTTTCCTTGGGGATGGGACAGCAATCTCTGATTTTAAAAACTGACCTAAGAGATCTCCAGTATGTATATTCTCATGTTCAAAGCTGGGGAACCCACTTTTCAAGCAGCTCTGAAGGTCAACAAGTGCTGAAAAGAATTGTTGATTAATCTGAGTTCCAAATGAGGACCATGGCAGGGAAACATATTGAGAAACAACATAGCCTGTCTTTTTGACCAAGATTCTGGAGAGAGACTTGGGAAATTCAAAAAGAGCAGCAAACCAAGCCAAAATTTGCTGTTTGTAATCTGGGCATCATTATGTGACTTGATATCATAAAATCCAGACAATAATCAATTTCTCAGTTCATGGGAGGAGCCCACAGAGGAGAAACACAAATACCTAAGGCAATGCACTAAGGAGCCTCATGATATTGTCTAGAAACACTGAAGGAGATCCAAACTGGAAAATGCAGAAGAGTGAATCTGATTAATCATACACTGCAGGACAGATACTCTGTGGGAGAAAGGGAACAGAAAGGTAGCAAGGCTGAAAAAGATCTGAGCAGTATACACAGGAAGAAGGGTCAGAACTGGGATTGTGGTATTCAGTAACAACAAAAAAATAAACCCAAACTAACAGCCAGTGCAATTTGCAGCTCTTTTATTAGTGCTCCACTGTGTGCAGTCTGTAATACAGAGCTTAGGAGCAGGAAGGCACCAGGGCCCCCCTGGGGATCCCATGGGTTTACCAAGTCCACCTGGGAGATGGCAGGGGTTGGGTGGCCCTTCCTGATGGCATATTCTTGAAAGCCCACCCCAAACACTGGCATCTGGTTACCTTCATGCCAGAATGAACTGGAAGGGATTTAGACAAAAGCAAGACAAGTGACAAAGAGCTGGAGGGAATGACTTCAAAGGAAAGATTAAATGAGCTAAAATATGCATAGCATGGCTAAGGAACCACTGTAGGTCAGGAGACAGGGAATACAGTAACTTTGAGCCATTCCTAGGCAGAGGTGTAAATTAAGAGATCTATCATTGACAGTAAATAAGAGGGGGAAGAATTTGTCATCTTTTTAATATTCTTCTCCTTCAATTTTTGCTTGGTACATAGTAGCTTTACCCTATCATCATGGAATGCCAGCAGCAGGAAAGACACAAGCACTGAAAAAACACCCCTCTCTTTCACTAGTGCACTTTGAACTCCAGTTTATAATTCATTTCATTGCCTCCTCTCCTTCCTTACTGCTCTAGGCCAGGCTCATCATTACACAGGACTAAAGAACCAGTTCTCTCTGAAACCAAGAATATTTCAACAAGGCATGTTCAAAATAATTTATGAACATTTCCACTACTGCTACAAGATTGCTCCTTCTTCTATGCCTTGTTATTGCAGGACCAAACAGTCTAGGAATTCCTTGAGTTCATATAATTTCAATGAAATAATAAATTTTATAATGATTTTTCGTAAGAATTCCTCCTCCCATCTGTTTTTTGTTGTCATTGTTTTTGATATTGTTTGTTTGTTTTTTTTTTT
>VXAZ01004832.1:873446-938843 GCA_013399875.1 Gymnorhina tibicen
CTGTTCTGTCTTTGGGGCACAGGCAGAGACATCGGAAAACAGATTCACCCAAGTCTCACCTCTCAGAAGGAGAGTCCTTGTCCTGGCATCAGTTCCCTGTTTAGGTAGATTGTAGCTAATCAGGGAGGGCAAAGACTCCAACTGTGCTTTCTATCTATGGAATTTGTGCCTAGGACAATTCTCCAAATGCTAATTTTTCAACAGCCACCTTTGGACTGTTTTCCTTACACTGGTTTCTTCTTTGATTACTAATGATGGTAAGCTTTTCTCAGTAAGGATTTATTTCCCTAGTAAACCTTTTGAGGATGTCACTTCCACTATACCTTTTCTTCCTTCTCATCCTTTACCCTTTACTCACTGGTGTAATTTATACAGCTCCTTTTGTGTTATCTTTAAAATCAGAAGGTCACTACCTCGGCTGCCTATAATCACACAAGGGAATGTTTAACACTGAGGAAGGTTATCTTGGATCATGGAAGACTGATACTCTTCCAGGCAGTAACATTACCCCCAGTGATATGAAAGAGAAAGACCCTTGCTTTGCTAACAAGTGTTTTAAAAGTATGAGTTAAGAGCATTTCATCCTTCATGTTTAGCAGCCATTTGACCATGAACTGAAAGAACTGAAAGAAAATCACTGAATCACAGAAGTTACAGCTGTGCAAAGCTTGCACACTGGGACTTGCTTTGTCTGCTCTATGCTCTACTCTTTACATTGTGGAAGAGTTCCCTACACTACCATTTGCTTTCTTTTTCAGGTCATAAACTCATTTCCATTCATAATGCAAAAAAGGAGTAACACAAACCAGGGCATGGAAAACTACTTTTTAAACCAAAATAAGCCTGTGGAACTTATGACAGGTTGAAAATGTTTAAACTGAACAGCTTTCACTGGAGTTAGCAGCTTGAGTGGTATGAGAAAACTCATGGGAATCTATGGATTTTGATGAATAAACCAACATAAAATTGGTTTTGAGTAAGCTCTTTATGGAAGTGGAATGGTGCATTTTGGCAAAGAACCTCTGTACGATATGTATTTATACTTCTGTGCAATATCATGCATACATTACAACCAAAATTATATTTCACACTGTGATATTTTATATTGTCAAAAATGAGAACTTCTGGGAATTTTATTTTATTTAGAAGTGAAAATAGATGGAATTCTATTTTTTTACAGGATCTGGTAATATGTTTTTTCTCCCTTCTTGTTGCTTTCCTGGTGAGCAAGCAATCAAATTTTAAAAGGATAATCTTTTCCCAACCTTTGGCTATAGTTAACATTGCTACTTAGAGACAGCAGTTTGAAAAGTTACAGTATAATTGATGCAGCATGAAGTGAATCAAGAGGGCAAAGCTGATACGCAGATATTAACATAATCCACTCCTCACATTCCAGAGAAGTTCACATTCTTTCCCAGCATGTAATTTCCTTATAGAAAAACACTTCTACCTTCACAGCACAGTCCTTTCTTGGATGCACAAATGACAGCTTTAACATCCTGAAAGACACTCGTAGTCTTCCCTGCTGACATAGCCTGGACATTTGGAAGAGAAAAATGCCCAAGTTTGGAGGGGTTTTTTTCACAGAGAGCAGTCAGCCAACAGCAGCCTTCCCATGCAGCTGTTTCTACACACATACAGAGCCAAAGGCATGAATAAACCTTTTAGCTTCCTAGTAACATGTAAACACGCTCAAATCAGTTCTGCATTAGATTACTGATTCTCATTTATGTTACTGCCTGGAAACATATGAGAGTGGCTCAGAGGAGATTTTTTTTTTTTTTTTTAAATTTACTTAATTGTTTGAATAAGCAGACAGTAAAGGGAAAGGGCAAATGAGTTTGTTCTCTGGGGATTAATGCACTGCTAGCTTTCCAGTGGGGCACATTGTTTCCTCTCTACTGCAGGCACACTTGTGAAATTACAAAATTCCAGAATAAAGTCAAAGGTTTAGATACCACCTTATTTGGGCTCATGAATAAGCTTTCAGGTGCTGTGTATTAACACAGCAATTTTCCAAATCTAACCACACGTTTGTGAGAGGAACCAGTTTTGAAATACCTCATTTGCCCATGCTCCACACAGAACCAAGCAGTCATATCTGTGATATCTCACTCTCAAAACCAACACAGCAAGTTTCTTCTGCTGCTTCAAATAGTCTCTGCATCCAGCATGGGCACCAGTGTGTGAAGAGGAAGGGACAGAGGGATGTGAAAAAGGAGTAAAGAAGTCAAGTGTGGTGGGGTTCCTCCCTCAGCATCTTTGCTGGATTCCTACCTGGAGATTGCACAGACAGTCAGAAAGCTCAGCAGCACTTCTCCATACCTCCAGCTGTACTCACATGGCACATAGGTCCTGCAGTTGTATGTGGCTATTTGCCAGCTAGACACGTCAGAGGAGATCCTATAGGATCTCCTTCCTGACAGCTGTTTTTCAGAAACAGAGCCAGTGTTAATAACAGAAACAGGCAGATGCAGCGGTTGCTCGGCACATCGGAAATGAGGCCACTTGCATTTAAGAGCTTATAAATGGATTTGGTTTTCTAATTTCAGGACCTACATTTGGGGGGAAAAAATCCTAACTCATCATATGGTTTTCATTTTTAACGTCTCTGTAGATGTGCAGATCTTTAATTTTCAGTTCCATGTATAGGCATTATAATCTCTCTAAGTATAAATCAGTCAAATGGTCTTCCTGTATATAAATTTAGTATTCCCTGATCAGTGTATCTTTCATATGCATGAAAGAACTACCCCACATGCTACTGCAGCCTCCTACATTTCCCTGTTCTTTTATTCAGCGGTATTGGATTTTCTTTTTTTTTAAGCAGTCATACTCCTTTGACAGTACATAGCTGTCGTGGTTCTGTCTCACAGGTTTCTATACATCAGAGACCAGCTTTAAAACTATTTTGACAGGTTAAAAGCTGGGATTTTTCCAGGGACAGGATGGAGAGAAGCAGGAATGAGAGAAGTGAAAAAGAGTATTCCTTGACACCCCCTAATCTCCTCAGAGCAGATGGCACTGTCGTTTTCAAGTAGCTTCTGTGCACAACAGTCATTGCAAAAGAGTGAAAGTTGGAATGCTGAAAATAGTCCTTTTGGGAGATACATACATATCTGTATGTGCATCTATCCAATATGCCCAGCTGTGAATGCACGAGCAGACAAATGAGCAAAGCTTACCTTCCTTCTTCCTTCCCCTGTCCATTCACTAAAATTAATTGTTCCCCAAGATGCTGTAGGCCACATTGTTAATTATTGTCTCTCTCTTCTGCACCTGAGGCATCACACTGGTTTAGAAAACAGCCTGAAAACAGATGGAGAGCTGCTGGAGATGAATCTGAAGGTATGTGAAAAAAAAAAGGATACAGACTTTATGATACTGCAGGCTCAGATGGTCTATTAATTTTCAATAATATTCTGGAAAGGAAGGAGGTCTCTACATGTTTTTAGGCTTAATTTGTTTTCAAAAAAGGAGTTACAAGAGCCGATTACTTTTATGATTTCATCACAATCATTTATGTTTAAAGAATATTTATGGGAAAATATTCCAATCATCCCTCCACCAGCCTTGCTGTTTCTTAGACAACCCTTCCCCGGCAGGCAGCTGTACATGCACTGTGCCCGACAGTACCAAGGCTGGCTGTCTTGCAGACCAGGCAGAAATGCCAGCTTGAACTGGATGCTGCACGCAGCCTCTTGCCTGCTGCCTTAATGCCACTGGCTCATCCTCAACACCTACCTAACAACCTGATTCTACCACTGTGTTGCCACAGAAAGCCACAGCAGCCTGGGGCAAAGATGTCCCTTACATGCCCAGCCTGCCTCCACCCCACTTGCATGAGCCAATGTCCTGATGCAATCCCAACAAAAATGCTCTGGCATTTGATCCAGCCTGGCAATTCACAAAAAGCCACTGCAATTGTTGACACCAACTGGTTTTTCATCTTCCCAGGCTGAGGATCAAAGCCGGTACAACCATAATAACGAGGCAGGGATGTCTTTAATGGTGCTCAAAGCTGTCCTGTCCTTGCAAAGGCACACAAAGCACAGGCATCCAGACCTACCTGGTATGCATCATGCCAGCTTCAAAACAGGTAAAAGGGTTTCCCTTTCACAAGTACTTCAATGTGATCATTTTCTGTGTAAAAGTACCCAAGAGACATATCCAAAACCCATAAGCTCTTCTAATAGAGCCATCTTACCCTCTTCTAAGGGAAAACTATTGCTGCACATAAGGAACAGTTGCAATTTCTAAATGGGGAAAAAAGCCTTTCAGACTTGGCTGGAAGTTCAGCTCTGCACATTAGCCAAATTACTTTAGAAAGGCAGTGGAAAAGTTATTAATAGATTTATCAAATGACTATCCAAAGGAATCCAGACATTTTAGCCAAGAAGCAAGAAAAAGCAAGTTAAATATACCACGATCTCTGATGCATATAGGAGGGAGGAAGAGAAGGTGATACAATGCAATGGCCACCCTTCCTTTTCCAGCACTGGCATTGTGTATATTTTGTGGAGCAGAGCCTATTTGGTAGAGATTGGTACACAATTTGTCATGTGTTATACACAGTTTGTCAGGCTGTTATATGAATTTGTAAAGAAACTCTGGAACTTTGGTATGGTGTAATTTTCTCCAGTACCCAAATTCTGCATATAAGTATTTTGCAATCCAGCAGAGATTTTCAACTGCCATCACTTTATGAAATTCTTGGTATAGAAACAACTAAATGCATAATGCATTGTATATGCTCCCATACATTTAGCTTAGATCACTAAATCTACTGTCTCTCACTCTTTTAAAAAACTCATCAAAAATAATAATTATGTTACAAGAATCAGTCTGTATCATTCTCACCTGCACAGGTTAATAAACAGTATATTGTTGCATGACCTTGGGATTCCTAATCAAGGGTTAGAAGTGAAGGATTCTTAATTTGCTTTTTCTCCTGTTCTGCAGATGGTGCAAAATGTGAACATTTAAAGCCAGTAGGGCTGGATACTTCTCCAGCTCCCTCTCTCTCTGCAAAAGCAGTATCAAGGCCTCAGGCACTTCATCTGCCCCACGGGTAAGAGGTAGAGGTAAAGATGGTTCTTGCTGAACCATCTTGCCCCTCGCTGCTGCAGAGGATGAGATGGGTAACTGGCAAGTGGTGGTGCTTAGCCAGAGCACAGCAGACTTCCAAAACACAGTGCTGCAAATAATACTAACATTTGATCTGGAAAGGACAATCTATTTCAACACTATTTTAGATTCCTTTCTTTCTGCACTGAAACTTTTGTTTTATTTTGGACAACAGTTCTTTGGTAAAATGCAATTGTCTTTAACAAATTGCTTTTCCCAGCTGTCACTGTCATTGTACCAAAAATTCAGGGTGATTTATTTGACCTGTAGCAGAGATGTAAGACTAAGACTTTAGCTCTTCTCCATTCTAACAGGAGTGTTTCCTTTGGTAGGAGCAGCTCACTGATGGGGGCTATTGACTATGGATAGGCACAAAACAAAGATGCCAGTATTTGAGTACCTATCAGAAACTCTAAGATTTGTAGGCTGGGCTGAGAGCAAACTTGTCCAATGGTGGTGATATATAATAGACTGTTCCCTGGCTGTCATAGGCCCTAAGATGCTTCTTCCATTTCTACCTTTTATGAGGGAAAGTGAGAGAAGATCTATGAAATCAATTCACACTCTTAAAATGGTGCTTTAGTCAGGGTCACACAATTCAACACATCTGCAAGCAGTACATTTGCTGACTGATAAATTCTCACCTCCAAGAACCTGGGCTAAATTTTAGTTTTAAACACTTTGGTACATGGAAAAGATGTTGCCATTGCACACTTAAATGCCAGGTATTGCAATGAACATATGAATAAAGGAAGGTGTATTCTCTGGGGAAAAAAAAAGGTTGTGGCTGAAAGTTCTGGTCTGTTCTGTATCATTTGTATCCCCTCTTGCTGTTCCAAGATATTTCTATCCTTTAGAGCCACATGATATTTCTGGTGAGAAGTATATCTCAGTCAGACTTTATCAGATAACTTTTAACTCACACTTGGTACAAAAACATTTTACATCTCCACAAAATAAGATTTTCCCTCTAGCATCAATTATCATTCATCTGGCTATTGAAGAAGCTGACAGGTCTGTATTGTCCTTGCTCTCCTTCTTCATGCATCTTGAAAGGTACTTGCCTTTCTTTCACCTCATGGTACCTCAACATCCTCCTCACTTCTCAAAGATATTTGCTAACAAGGCTTTCAGACATCATCACCCCACTGTTAAAAATCCAGCAATGACATCCATACATGCAACCTGATTTAAAATTGTCTTACATAGCCAGTTCCTGACCACTTAAACTGCCAAGTAAGTTTAGAATTTACCCACAGATTACTTCTGTATGCGTGTAAGGCCTGGTGCAGTTACAAAAGTAAAATACGGTAAGCAGTCTTCTAGTTCTGATAATTAACAATAGCAAGGTTCAGCTAAAGTGCTGGTATTTACAAAATACTGGGAGTTGTTGATAGACATCACGGATTTTGTTGTATGCCTCAATTGGATCATGTAGGACGCCCTTCTGTACAAGCCTGCCAATGACTCCGGTGACATTGCTGAGCTCACCAGACAATGATCAGCCCAATGCAGAAAGGACAAAATAGAAAGCAAAAGCAGAATGAAAAGCAAACAAACAAACAAACAAGTTCTCTGTCATAGTGATTAGCAAAGCAGTCTTTTGGGGGATGATGTCAGCACAGGCTGGCATCTGCTCCTAGGAGGGGAAAAAACAAAGTGAATGGCAGACAGGAGTGAAATGTTTCAACAGAGAGGGAAGACTTGCTCTAAACTTCACACAGGAGACACTGCTAAAAGGAAAGGAGAAAGAAGAGCATCAGAACAGGCTATAAGTGATGAAAGAAAGCCAACATGAAGGAAAAGGAAAGCAAGCAGGGAGGATAAAGAGAGCTCCATGAAGTAGTTCTGCCAGAGGACCATGTCAAAAGCCAAAACCAGTGCAGCTTTAGCAATGGCACTTCAGTAGAGGAGAGAAATCCGACCCAATGGTCCTCCAGGAGAGGACCCAGAGGTACATAAAGCTTTTACTGAATGGATGCACCATGAGCAAAAATGTAAGGAAAAGAAGAAAATTTGCACTGTCTCATACATTCTCTCATAAAATCTGAACTTTTCCCAAATCAGCACAGCCAAAATAGCTAAACTGCTTGCAATATTTACATGTAGTGCCTGCACCTGTCAATAAGAGTGATTATTAATTTTCTGTGCATAGGTCATGTAAAAAGTCACGTAGTTTCTCTGTGATTTAGTTTCCCATCTGTAAAGCTGCCACCTCTGCTTCATTAAAGGCAAAGAGGCAATAAATTGACAAGAAAGACTATAAATAAAGAAGGACAAAGCAGGTGATTTAATGGCAACATCAGGCTCAGGTCCAGATTAAAATAAAAAGTATATAAAACAGCAAAGCAGTTAACGGATGTATTTTACAATAAAAACATAAGCATCTTCCAAAATATAACTGGGAAGGGAACAAGACAATTCAAAGTATCAGTATGAAATTAAATTCCTCTCTTTGTAGGCATTCACAGGCTCCACTTCCCTGTTGCCTCCCATCTAGTAGGACTTTTCCCCCTTCTTTACTCTTCCTAATTGTCAAGCTTTAAAGGACACTGAAGAGCAGAGGATGGGCTCATTAGAATTGCAAAGTGTCGCCGCATACCCTTTGCAGCAGGGCACCATTTATCTCTGTTGCCACACCATACTGTGAGGTGGCACCAAAAACCAGATACTGCAGTCCAGAGCTAGGGAATGCTAATCAACCTACATCAGACCCAAACCATGAGGGATTCAAGGTTAACTGTGGTTGAGAACATCTGTTCAAGGCAATAAATGACTCCCAAAGGCAATCAGGAGTGGGCTTTATATTTTTGATATGACCAGCTTCTTTCTGTCGACCTGGAAGACCTGGGTCAAATTCTTGGCCATTTGTCTCAATCCCTCATGTCTACATAACCACTTCTGTCCCCTTCCTTCAATGGAGGGCACAACTATCTCCACCAGGTTGTCAGCCACAGTAAAAAATGAACACAACCATGTCCTTCTTTGTTTAGTTGCAGAGAAGTAACAATATAAAGTACAACTCCTGCACAGACCTCAGCACAGCGGTCTATGCATAAATACCATCACACAGTTTAGCTTAAGCAATCTGTCCAGCCAGTTGCACAGGTTCACCCTAAAGTTGTGTCCAGACTGATAACTGAGTTTAGTCTGCCTCAGAAATTTCTAGCTTTCCCTGAAGTTTACTTTAAAAATATTCCTATTTTAATGTCTTTCATATTAAATGCCACACATTGTGTCCTGTCCTATAGCAAAAGTAAGCAGAACTGGAAAAGATACTCGGTCAGCACTACATTGTGGTGCCAAAGCACAACTAAAGATGTAACTATAAGGTTGCTAGATCAGAGACTGCACATTAAGTTGCTTTGCATTTGGTCTAAGTCTGTAGTCCTGCTCTTATTGAAGTCAACAGCAAGCCTGCAGTTAATTGCAACAAAAGTAAGATGTATTTTAGGGAGCCACCATAAAGAGGTAGGCAGGATTATCTAATGACATATATGTATTTTACCAAATGTGTTACTTGTCAAGCTAATTAGTTACCCTGTAAATGAAAAGGTCAACCCTGCATAATATTTGCATCTCATCTTTCTGAGTCAAATTTCCTGTGCATGGTAGGTGGAAAGAAATAAATTCTACTGAAGTTGTGAACGGCTGATAGGAACACTTTGGCAGGCAGAGAAAAATTTGAAAAAAAGCTGTCCAAGGTTGATCTGAAGCTGAGAACACAGAACATGTCCATCAGGAAGACATCAATCCCATGGCCACCAGCTCCATATCATACAATTTGTTTTGAATAGCTCTGCAGCCAAGCAATACATTGAAACTGTCAGTCACACTTTTTTCAGTGCTTCTGCTGCTCTTTACTAATCCACATATGCAAGTTGAGTAGAGACAAGGCTCATGAAATCGCTCCACTTTTGACCCCAAACTGGCATTCTCTAGAGAAGAGTTACCTGACAAGCCACACTATCATGTGCACACTTCACTGTGTGCATATTTCTCCCTATTTCTACAGCTGGAGGGGCAATCCATCACAGTACAACTATTCTACACCTGCAGCTCACTAATTTTGAAGCTCTCAGAGCCTTGCACATATATAGTGGCCCTTTTCTTTTCCAACACCTTTCTCATTTACATATATCTGAAGCATGAAAACTTGACACAAAAACAAATGCTTCAAAGATATTGGTAAAGTCATTAGAAAGAGGTTAAAGAAAAAGCATCAGAAGCCTTCTTGGGAAATATCAAACTGAAACAAACAGAATGTTTCA
Organism: Gymnorhina tibicen; assembly: GCA_013399875.1. Taxonomy (NCBI): domain Eukaryota; kingdom Metazoa; phylum Chordata; class Aves; order Passeriformes; family Artamidae; genus Gymnorhina; species Gymnorhina tibicen. The sequence goes on from VXAZ01004832.1 coordinate 882,848, forward strand.
GGGCAGTCAGCAGATTAACCAGGAACTTTGGAATTTTTTTCTTTTTCAGTGAAACAGCCGGCTTTGTGTTTCAGTCTGTAAACTTCCTATGCCAGACGAGGATCTTCAGAGACTCTTTGTCCTTGCTAAAGGGCTTTACTTAATGGGGTGTTACATGAAAAAGCAAATCTGTCTTTCAGGAAAATGTGCCCTGCGGGCTCACTGAAACAGTGGCAATATCTAGAGGAAAAGAAAACCAGGTTATGAAATATGTCCTGGCTATTGTAGGTTTAAATATATATTAAGTCACTCTGCCAGGACTGAAGACTCTGGTGTTATAAATTTCCCAGCAACCTGTGTGCATTAAGTAGGTGTCAGGGGACCCTGCTTCCTTCAACAAGGAGTCACATCTTCCAAGCAGTGAATCTCACTGGCAAAGACTTGAGTCTTGCTTGCAAAAGCTGCCCAAGCCAGCTCTGAGCTCACTCTCCAGACAGGCTCCCCATTGCAGGGAAGCCACAGGGGCCTGGGGCGCATCCCCCTGCCCATGGGCTGACCCTCTGCAGTGCTCCCACTGCGACTGACACATGAGCTGGGGATTTAAAGCCCTTACACCTATATTACAAAGGGTTACATCGTTCTTCAAATGACAGATCAGTTGAAATACCTGAATTATGTCGGACTATTTCCTTTGTGAGCCAGGATAAGAACTTTGCACCCCACTTAGCTGGCCTATATGTAAGAGGAGTGAGTGGATTGCTTAAGATACAATATAAAGAAAGTTTAGCTGATAACTTTAATTTCAAAACCCTTCATTCCCCATATGTTTTATCCAAAGTTTTAAATTCAGATGTACTTAAAGGTGACTTCTTTTTTTTTCTGCTGCATATACAAGCTTATGGACAGATAGCACTAGGAATCAGCTAGTCCATTACAAAGGAAGTGAACACATACTCAGTTCTAGGCTTCAGAGAAGACACATCCCCCTCCCTATATCTTTCATCAGGCAGGATTTTCCTGAATTCAAATAGCAATGAATATGGCACTCATGTTCACCCTTTACTCATGGTTCATCTAAGAAATGCTTCCTTCTGGCTCTGAGTTACCCATCTGACCTGTCAGAAGGGATAACAACTCCTCTGTGTTACATCAACTCAATTATCTAGAAAGGAAAAAACTAAATTTCCTGATTTTACTCGTAGCACTTGCACAAGAGAGATTTAGGAGGCAGCAGTAAACTTTTAAATCTCTTTCTTGTACAATCCTGGTTAAAAGCCCTCTCTCCTCCCTCATTTGATTTTGACTTGGTTCAAGAGTATTTGTCTCATATGCAACTGTTGAAATCTTCTGGAACTACCAAAACCCCCACAATCTGTACAATTGTGGAATTAATCTGAGAAAGTTTTGGTGTTTGGAAGGCAAACATTCTGTGTCAACTTTAGCATTTTATGAGCAATATTGAAATTCCCAGTGTTTACCTCAAGGGCCCAAGTACCTTTAAACCCAAATTACCTTGGAAGCCAGTAACCAACAGTTCCATTTGGTACCTCTTCTATTGGTTCAGCTCTGTGTTGTGCTATTTTCACCACATCAGTCCCAACTGTCCTATTCTTGAATTGCTTTTTGTGCTGCTCTTTAACATACAACTTGCTGTAGAAAGAGAAAATGTGAACAGCACTGCAGACTTATTCTTAAAGTAAATGCTCCCTTAATCAAAATTGGATGACTAACAAGCATAAAATTATGGCTCTAATACCACATATAATCGTTTATCTCATTGCAAAGAGGCATACATCATTTGCATTGTGTTCCAGTAGTGTTTTATACCCACTTTACCATAATCTAAATGAGCATGCACAGCACAGACAAATGGAGATTCTAGCCCATCTTATGCATTTGCCTGGAGAGCACAATGATGTTTGTTGTGCGTGCTTTTAGAAACGGTGTTCCTATAAATAAACACATTAAAATGTAAAGACAAAGCAGTGGGCAATCTCACTGCCTGAGCAGTTTTAATTGTGAGACATGCTTTTCACAAAGAAGGCATGTTTTTAAAATATTTTTTTTCTGGACAGCAATTTTAATAAAGTATATTTGAAACTTATAGGAGCTATGGAATAAGTTTGTTGAAGAGAATTTAAACCTGTGGATACATCGGCTCAGCATGTGGGTACTGCCAACCACACTTACAGCTCAGACTAGGTATTATTTTCTTCTGCCCACTCCTCATTATCTGGGATGCATTTAATAGTCCAAGCCAGGGACTCAGCTTTAAACAACTTAAAAAACTTATAAAAATGGCAACCGCCAGAGTATGTATTTCTTTCCTTGGAATTACTTCTGCACAAAGGCTGAAAGAAGCTTTCACTTCTCCATCTGCAGCATCCTTCCTATTCCCAAAACCACCACAGCTGTGAAGTTCAATAATGCATAGACCTTCAGGGAGAGCAAGTATGGCTTCACGTGACAATATTTGCAAGAGCTGATTCCCAGCTCCCATGTATGACTTTACATCCTTTTCTGACCTTGCTGATCTGTGAGAAACTGGCACTTGAAACTCTGACATTTTTATGAGAGACAAGCTGATCTTATACCTAATTTTAGAGAGCTGTATAAAGCTCTTTTTCTCTCTTCACAAGGATAACTCACTCGGCACAGCTGATCTTGCTGTACAGAAGTACGAGGCTTTACAAGCAGAAAGATATGCATACTAAAATACATGGTAAAATTCTCTTCTGTGTTGTCAAAATCATTTATCTGTGACATATGTGGCATGAAGATGAAAATGTGATATGGTCTAAAGGCTTTATTGTTACTTCACTTGGACTGAACTGCATTGCTTATGCTCAATGCACCATTTGTGCAACATGCTTTTCTGATTCTGCCCACAACCTAAGGCTACCATCCAAAAATCAAAGGAGCAGAACAATCTCGACACAGATTAACCTCAAAAATAAACTATAGCTATATTACAGAACTGTGGAGTTCTACCTGGAGATTATTTGCTCAAAGAACAGGAACATGACAGAGAAGGTAGGAAGATGAATTGAAGATGTCCCTGCTCATCACAGGGGTGTTGGTATAAATGACCTTTAAACGTCCCTTCCAACACAAACTATTCTATGATTCTATGATTCTATGAATGTTCCTCAGCAAAATAAAAGAGATAGATGGATCCTCTGCACAGCACATTAAGCCCTTTAGAGTTCAGCAGAGTATCATTCCTCTTTTCCCATCAGTCTGTCTTGTACGGATTTAGCACTTAAGAGAATAACTATATTACATATAGGTGTAAGTATGCTTATATGTGGAAATTAGGTATTCTATATTATTTATCTTGGTAAGCATTGTGCAGGTAGTTTATTATCTGTATGTCCAGCTCTAATTATTGATTGACATTCAGTGTTCTGCTGCTGGGAATGGGTTTAATTGCATTTCTCTAGTACTTCAAACTTTACTACTGCTTTCCTACCAGCATAATACTAAAAATAATATTTTGTCTTTACACAGTCATGTTTCTGCATTCATTCTTATTTTTTCCTGCAAAGTCTGCTCTCTTTCCAATAACCCCTCTCTTGAATACCAGTGTTCAGCTTTGATACTAGTTCTGCCTCATTTGTTTCATCTCTTCTTACAAAATATTCCCCTTTAGCTTGCATGCTTTATTTTTTTTTCCTCCTAAGTTAATTTAAAATTCATTTCATCAGTTCTCAGTGTTGATCTCAGCTCAGCTTTTTAGAGAAATCAAATTTTTGTGTGTCTACATATGACATAGTGCCAAGAGACTCGTATGTCCAAGCACAACATGTCCTTTAGTTTACTTTGGCTATTCAGGACTGTCCACACAGAAATATTGCACATTCATCAAGCCTGATTGCCATGTCTTTAAACAACAGCAACTGTTCTTTCCATATTACGCATCCACAGAATCACAGAATGTTCTGAGTTGGAAGGGACCCACATGGGTCATCAAGTCCAACTCTTAAGTTAACAGCCCATACAGGGATCAAACCCAAACCCATGCCCTTGGCCTTATCAGCACCATGCTCTAAACAGTTGAGATAATTCCATTTATTTCCCCCTCCAACTTCTCGCAAAAATACCCTGTTTCTGTTTTTGATGTTTCCCTAGTTGTTAACAAGATGTGAAAAAAAAAGATATTCTAAAGGCTTTTCTTACTTTACCTTAATGATTTCTCTGGAATTTGTGAATGTCATTCATCTAGATCAGTTACCTTGTCAAAATGTAATGGTTCCATATACTTAACAGTGTGCTCTAGCATAATCATAAACCCTTTAATACCTTCTGTGGGAAAATACATTTTCATCTTCCAGATGTGACCTTCAGCTTTTTTCAGAAATGCCTATACTATGGCAGAGAAAACACATTGAGTTCTCTGAAATACATTCTTTACTAACAATAGCTCTTATTCATATTGCTTTATGACCTTGCAAGCTAGGTTTGACAGATAACTCTACATATTCTATGCTTATAAAACCATTTCTTTTTACCATATTAATGCCATTAATTAGCATTATTATTACCATATTAAAGGCTAAATTTTGCTTATCATCAATTTATCATCAATACCTCCAGCCTTCCTTGCAGCTACAAGAACTCTCCCTTTTTCATATGAAGCATTTTCTTTCTCCATAAATAATTTTATTGAGAGTGAGGTAAAGTCTGGGTTATCTGGTCCAAGCAATCCAGCTTACACTTGACATTCACATACTTTGCACATATGTAAGTGTATACTTTGAGAGCTTCTACCTTCTGCATCAGACCGTTGTACAGAACAGAACCATCTGTAGCCATCTGTAATGACATATACAGAAAGGGGGAAATTCTAAATTTGCTTCACACTACCAGACTTGTGCATGTGATGTTGGGTGTTATAAGAGGGAGGCAAAAGTTTGCAGACCTAACAGCACTTCTAGCAGTGGAGAGCACTGGAGTAAGAGGATGCATAACATACATGAGCCTGTTCATTCACGTAGTGCAAACTGACAGCTGTGACACTCCATACTGTAGACAGAGCTTGGTCCAATGTGTATGATATCACACACATGGCAAAACTTGAACATTCCAGTTCAGATTTTTTCCACACTGCTCAGGTATGAAGCACCCATCTGGTGCTTTCCAACCTAAGGCGGTTGATAGAGCCTGTGTTATTAGTTTTATATCATTTCACTAAATGTTCCCTGACAAATGTTTTGTGGATATGCAGAAAGAGAGAACCTGGGTGTACAAGTGTATCTGTGCAATGTACAGGGTCTGGAGAAACTAACTACACTACCAACAACAATGAAATCATCAAAGTACACAAGGAGACAGTTGTTACTGCGAAATCTTACAACATGACACATCACCATACAAGACAAGCATTTGACTATCTAAACTAAAATATATACACATGTACATATATATATCTATGTATAATAGATATATATATATGCTAGATAACGAGTTTTGCATGTTTTTCTCCACAATTAGATCATTACCTGAGCAGTAGCAAGTTCCTGTTTGAGACAGCTGCAATGCAAGCTTATTCATTCCAAGCAGTGCTATTCCATGAGTCTATGCCAGTTTGCACTGATCCCATTTGCTCCCCCTCATCAGTTCATGCTATCACCCTCACTGTGTGTCTTTTACTGCTATTGTGCCTTTCATCTGCAGATCACTTTCCTTTCACGTACTGTCATCTCCACCTTTTTCCTTAGAACGGTAATTCACTTTACTGATTCTATATTTCAAGCTTGCAACTCTCCCTGCTTGATTTGTCTAATTGGCTCTTAAAACCTTTTTCACAATGAAGTAACTAATTAAATTATTTTGATCAGTTTCCAAAATTTTCCTGAGGAAATGCATAATGTATCAGTTTGCAGTATAAATTTCTTAGATATTTCATTTAGGTCCTTTTGGAGCATTTCTGTAATCATAGGGACAGAGATAAAGCAAGTTTGGCTCCCTAGGGAAGCTGGCTAAGGAAACTGTTTCCAAAGAGTCCTATATATCAGTCTCTAAGTAATACAATGTAACTAAATTGTCCTTGAAGCATAGACTAGAATCTTCCAAAGCCATGGAAGTGATCTAACCACCACACTGCAAAATCAGGGTTACACTTACTCCTACTCCCACTCCGTAGCTCATTGAATCGCTGAAGCTTTATACAATCTGCCATATCTTCTGGGGCAGAGTCTGAAAGTACTCGTCTTCCCCGACAGTCTGTATGCTGGGGAACTTTCCAGGTCAGATTGTGCTTGTAAAAGCAGAAAAAGGGGCTGAAACAAGACGTCCTCTTGAAAAGGCTGAGGAGGAGGTGAGAGGAATCACCACCTACTTCTGCTCTGGTTCCCTTTTAAAAGAAAAGATTGATTTTTCTATGTGTTTTTCTGTGAAGAGGAGGATTAAGTTCCTACTTTCATGGCTGTAAATAATGTGTGGAGAGAAATGCAGGCAGAGAAATGCACAGTTAAGCATGTAAGCCTCCAAGAGGGTGGGGATTTAAAACATGAGTGAGTCCTCAGGGCTTTGCTATTGCTGCCTCAGCTGGCTCAATGCTTAGGGTTGTGCTCACCACTATGGATCATATATTTTTTCTTTGCCGTTGTATAAGAAACCTACAACTCCAACTCAAGGCCACAGATTCTGCCATGAGTCTTCAAATATCATGTAATATCAAAGTCCTTCTTTGACCAAAACTTGAATCTCTGTAACTTATCAATAATTTAATTACTTCTTTTAGACATGTAATACTGTATGCTTTTGATCATTCAGACACACGAAATGTTTCAGCAGCTGGGACAGAGCAGGGTAAACATGCAGGTATATGAATATCAGCACTGTCAGGCAACATACTGCTGTACTGTATTTAAATCCTTCTGTACCAGTGGGCACCAAACCTGGTAGGTGCTGAAACCATTGGTGTGTACCTCACCTGCCTGCTTTTGTGCCTTACCATCCCATGTATGACATGTCAGAGGTCGTGCCTCCACCTGTTGTGTGTTTTTGTGGCCTTGCTACAGCTCTGAATTTCTCTTCATCTCATCCACTGCTCCCCTGACCACAGCCAGGATACTGCTCCCTGTGTGATCCCACTTGATGCAGCAGGAGCAGGGGAAAGGAGCAGCGCAGAGCTGCCGGATGCACTGGGATGGTTGGAAGCTGTAGGTCCTGCAAGAAGAGCCCATTGTACGGGGTCTGTATTTCAGGAGTGGAGGGAACAGCAAGGTTTCAAGCTTCCTGACATCCTCATGCTGCAAACTGCAATATGATTTACAGGCCTTCTTCTCTCCCTAGACAGATGCACCATCAGCTCCACAGTCAGTAAGACAGAGCAAGATGTTAAATGTCCCCTTCCACCACCCCTCCAAACTTCAGGGAAGCTTTGTCCCAAGGCCCTAACAGAGCAACTGCCAGATGGGGTGATTTCCTCACACACTGAGTCACAGTGTGGGCTGGACACTCGCCCTGAACTGTGACAAAACAACCTAGCTCTGAACTTTGACAGCCGGTGCCAATAAAGTTACTGAGTGATCACGACCATTTTCTGTTAACTCTTTTTTTTGCATGTTTCATTCGCTAAAAAGGCAATTTTAGCTCCTGAAGAAGGCATTCTAAGTGAAACTCGGAAATGTGACCTAGAAAGATCATTTAAATGGGATTTTTCTCTGTCATCTCTCTATGCTTTTGATTATTCTTGACATTGTATAATGTTAAATTATAAATAGAAAGCACTTTGAAAATGTCATAATATCCTGAGTCTAATAAGAGAATACCAGAGTGTGCCGGTTTGGGCCAAATTCAGGGAAACGTCCAAAAGGAACATCTCCTCAAAGTAAGGCAGGTTACAACCACCCCTCCCCCACCAGGTTCAGGAAAAAAAAGATTTTCCTTGGAGGGAAGTGAAGGAGAAAATAAAAACTATTTATTTAACAAACACACATGAAAAGAATAATAATAATGCTAAAATAACAAAACCTCTCGCTGTGAGAGAAAACCTGAAAGATCTTAAGAGTCCTGTGGGTGTTGTCTCTCTCCTCCTCCTCGGAGCTGGGTCGGCCTGGGCCCCCTCCGGGCCTAAGGTGGAAATTTTCCCAGTGTGTTCTGATGTTCTGATGTTCCGAACAAGTCCAGAAAAGAAGAAGGGAAAAGCCAAAGTCCCAAGAGAAAAAAAACTTAACTCTCTGTCTCTCTCCGAAGAAACAGAGCTGAAAAGCTGACTGAAAAGCAAGAAGAGATGCTTCCCCTGCTCCTCAGCAGCAGCAGTAGCTAATCTCTGTGTCCTTGAAGCATAAACTGTTTTGAGAAGTTCGCTCATTTTTTTTCTCTGTCTCTTGCACCCAGTTTTAAAGGCACAGAAAGGCACAGGAATCATGTCTGGGCAAAGAGCAGTGATAGGGGATACAACAGCATAAAGTCACTCCAAGACACAGAGCTAGAAAATATGCTTAAGAAATCAAGATTACATAGCAGACTCAAGAGGAGGAATTACACTGGGCTTCACTGCAATGGAGCTTAACATCTACAAAAAAATGTGAACTGTGAGCTCAAGCTGGAAGCTATAATTGAAATGTAAAGATCACTTATTGAAAGCAAGATGCCGCATTAATGACAGCAACCACAAAGCTGAAGACTTGTGGCATTACTGGATAGACCAGTGATGCTTTTTCACCCTTTCAAGTGGATCTAATTCAGATGATGTCCCTCAGCTAATCCAAACGTTCGAAGTCCGTGTATTTGATACTTCAGTAGAGCATGAATTTGTTTTGGAATATTCTAGCTGAATTGATTTCTTTTTCACTTGCCTTTCCATCTCATACAAAAATTATTCTCATCTCTTTTCAGGTCCTCTGTGTCTTAACTTTGCACAGGTAAAAGCGCTGGTACTGATGAATACATGACAAGCTTTTCCAATTCTCATAAATTAAATCAGAATATTTACTAAAAATCAAAATGAATTCTTTCTTTTCTATGCTTCATCCTAAAGCAAAGAGCAATTTCTGCTTTAATTTGTACAGAACACATTGGTAACTATATCAAGAGCTACAAATTCACCCCAGACTATGCAGAACAGAGTTTGGCCCACTGAATGTAAGTTCTGCAAGTATCTCAGGGGCTCAGCACCACTGCACCACCCCTCCAGGAGGCACCAACCACTGACTTCTCTGGAGTCTAGGGATGGCCAAGAAAAGTCACAAACATGGCTAGAATTTGTTTTTGACTAGTACTGAAGCCTAACTAAAGTTATGATAATAAAACCATGGCAATAAGATGATATGTGCTGATGTAACTCTAGTGAAAGTTTCAATGAGTGATCTGAGAGATCAATAAAAATTAGACTCTTAACATAGCAAATAAAATGGTTTGGAAGTATTTCAGAAATGAATATATGAAGCAGAAAAATTACAAGTAACTAAGGCAATTTCTGTGGAGCTTTGCCCAAAATGACTTTTAATCCATTATACCAACCCATTCTAACAGTCCCTTGTTTAGACAACTAAGGCAACCAACAAAAACCCAATGAAAAATATATTTTTTCTCTCTAGAACCCTAGCTTCTTGATTACAATGAAGTGAAGGTAAGACTTTGGATAACTAAAGGTGACTGGGCAGAAAAGAAAACACTAACAGTACCTAGGATCAATGCAATCTGACAGTCCCAGCTGCAGAAGGGCAAGGTCTGTCACGCTGCCACCGTCTCACTGTGGAATTAACATCCACAGTAATAAGCAAGACAACAGGGGTCTTAAAAACTCTACAGCTGAGAATACTGATTTTTTTTTTTTTTCACCTGACCCAAGCAAAAATATTTGGCTGTAATTGCACAATGGGAGAAAGAACACCCTTTGAAGTTTGTTACCTGCCTACTTAAAAGCTGTTTTCTAAGATAGATCATTTTTCTTCCAAATGTGACTGATCTGTTCCACGTGAACGCAAATTCTCGTTTCTGCTTTGTTATTTGTCAAGAAAATTGCAATCAGTATTATTTTAATCCACCTCTTATATGCAGTGTTGAACCTTTATTTGTCTCAATGAATAAGTAATTTGAACTGAGACTGTGCTCAGTGCTTTCTGAGTATCTAAAAAAAAATGCTGGATTCTCCTTTTCACTTTTAAGCTTTGAATTATGGACCATCTCATTGCCTGGCAGCAACTGAAGTTCTTAAATTATAAACAGTGAATTATCTTCTTGCTTTTGTTATTTAAACAAAAAAGTAGACAAGTTTGAGAGACAATAAAAATTTAATATAATCAGTTAAAAGTCAATATAAATTGACATTCATATTATCTTTCTTTGTTTTTTTTTCCACCTTTTCAGCTTTTAAATTAACATTTCCTGGACTTGATTGCATTAGCTTAGTTTTAGAAAAGATTGCCATGTTGCAGATACATATGTACCAAATGTTTACATAAACACTAACTGCAGTCATCAGAAGTTATAGGAAATTTGTGTGTAGCTACCTAGGGAGAAGGTGAATTCCCACAAACCCAAAATCCTTAAATACATATAACAAATATAATTTTGGTAATTTTTTGGAAGGATATAAATAAATGTCCTGTTATGATGCATATTTCTGCACCCAGACTGACATTCCTCTTTTGAAGAGTTTTAGCATCTGTAACAAGTAATATTTATAACAAGTGAAAAGTAGGTCTTGAGAAAATCAAGCTGACATTTAGAGAGCTACATTTGGTGCAACTCAAATTTACTGCAGCTGCAGTATAAATAATCTGAGCACTGCCAAAGATGAGCTACTTATGTCTGTATACACACAGAACAATTTAAACTTCTCCACATTTAATTTCAAATAAAGGACAGTTTTACGGCTGATCAGTGCAGTACACAGGATCTCAAGCATGACAAACCCATGAAATCTGAAGGAACTTCCATCACAAAGAGCCTAAGAACACACCAATTTCTTCAAAACTACTCCACAGCCCTCTCCACTACATCCAGCTGTAATATGGGAATTTGGTGTAATTCCTTCTTAATTATGTTGAATGCCATTTGGAGATAAAATTTATAGAAAGTTAGAGATTCGATGCTCTGTACAGCACTTTATATTTCTGATAGTGCTGGATAGACAGGGGATACAGGCTGTCTGTACTGGATAGTGGGGGAATACAGGCAAAGACAGGACCGGAATTTTAGGACAAATTCTTGCTACAGAAAATACCTCTGTGCTAGCTTTTCCCCAGGTACTGCACAGCAGCTCAGCCACAGATGCTCAGCTCCTCCGCGGGTTTGGAGGGGTTATGGCCAGCACTGCCACGCCCTCAGGGATGGAATGGGAGCCACATCGCTCACAGGCACTAGAGACTCCATCCAGTCATTTTGGCTCAATGAAACACATGGGATGGAAGAAAATGAGACATTTAGGATTCAGGTGGGCCAAGTTAGTACTGGCGTATTTTGACCGTTAGGGCACACTGGATTTAAGGAGGGATATCTTCTTAACTTATCCTCTTGAAGTCAGTTTTTTAGTATCTCACAGTCAGTTTTTACAAGAAGTTTATGGACCATGGACTTTAAGGAAGCATCTATGCTACTACAAAATTTAAATTAACATTTCCTGGACTTGATTGCATTAGCTTAGTTTTAGAAAAGATTGCCATGTTGCAGATACATATGTACCAAATGTTTACATAAACACTAACTGCAGTCATCAGAAGTTATAGGAAATTTTTGTATACCTACCTGGGGAGAAGGTGAATTCCCACAATCCCAAAATCCTTAAGGGTAAGGAAAACAATGGTGCGCTGATTCTTTTTAAAAATTGCATTGCATTACATCGGTGCTTGCCTTATCCACATTTCAGTGTTGTCTCACAAACAGTATGGGCTGTGATAAACTGGAAAAGCAATAGAATAATGGTGGAAATAAAAACAGAGAACTCTGCTGACAAGCATTTATTCAGATGTTGTTTCTCATCATAAAAATCAAGTTCCTATTTCCAAGCTTAAAAATTATATAATTCAGATAGTCTTTTCGGATGTCTTTGACCTTCTTCCTATTTTTTTTCCTTTGGCACAATTCTTAAATTGTTAGAGTTGCCTTATCATTTTAATGACATAAGAATAACATCCAGATTGCTGTAATGTATTGAGTTTCATTGAGAATTATTCTGAATATTTAAAGAAATAATGGATATGCTTGAAAGTGTTCCAGAATTTTTAAAAAAAAAAAATCAGGCATGTGTTGATGTTTAATAGAATTTTTCCTGAAATCTGTAATTTTTAATTAATTAGCTAACTTTGAAATCTTTGAGTCATCTCATGAAGGAATAGAAAGTCTATGTTAGATTTAGGAGACTAATTATGCAATCAAAGAACAATTTAATCCATATTCAGTGTGATCTCTACAGAAACAGAGTCAGACTTTAAAGTGTTCATTGCAAACTTTTCATGAACATTTTTACTTTTCAAGATAAATTACTCACTCACACAGGAACATCCCTGATTTTGCAGGAGTGTCATCATCTAAAACCAAGCCACTCAAACCCTTGTAAATTTACAGCTGAAGCTACAATTATGAGTAACTTCTGACAGATTTAGGGAAAAATATGAAGTTACATTACACAAATTCCCTTAACCTTGTCCCGCAGAGATAATATTTAATAATTACATTTAAATATCTTATCCTATTAGGATCAATTGGATTTTTAAAAAATGTGTTTCTTCTTTTTGGCATCCTAGACAGAAGAGACAAAGGTGCTGAAGTACCGTACCTATGCATTCCTTCCACTGGCTCAGAACAACAGCTGCACATACCTGTGGGCATAATTTTGCAGCTAGGACATTAACCAATATATCTGTCAGTCAGGAATACACATAAATGACTTAAGTTTCATCCGTAATTGAATGTGCCTACAAAGCGAGGGCCAAAAAAGCCCACAGACAGCAATTTAAAAATCTACCCCTTCAGGCAGATCTCTTGAGTCATATACATGTCAATATTGTCACCAGTGCAATTGTTCTGAAGGGGCTATTCTTGACTGACACCATTGGGGAAGTCAGAATCAGGCCCAGAGGTGCTCAGATCACCAGATGGATTCCACAAGTGAGATGGCCTTCCCAGTCTCATTCACAAAACTATTTGTTGCTCCCACTGCCAACGGCAGTGTCCTTGCACCATAAGCCTCAGTCTTCATGCCAGGTTTTTCAAGAGCAACAAATCACCCAACATCAAGCCATGGCTGATATCCCATGGCCTGTCCCTTAATTTTATGATTTCTCAAAATGGATCCAAGGCATGGAACAGCATGAGGGAGAAATTTAATGCAGCTTCCCTGTTCTAAGCACTGTCTGAACTAGAAACAGGAGGGTATCACAGCCAACATGAACTTACTGGCACAAATACGAAGCCTGCACCTGTCTGAACTTGCACGGAGAACACTCTGTGATTCCCTGCTGCAAATCAGCTGAGGATGGTTATGTGCTTCTCTTCCATCTGGAAATGAAGAGCAATCCAGGATCTGAACAGGGTCTGTGGCTTCAGGGCTGATCCTGTATTGGTTGGTCCATCAGATTTGCTCCTCTTCTGAGAGGGCTGCAGATCCCAATTAGCCTTGTTCAGAAGAACTCAGACTGAAACAGGTAGAGTGGAGAGAGATCTTTTACATGCTTTGAGTTTTCATTTGCTTGTTTGTAAGACAGTGATTCTCTCATTCTGTTCCTATACATTTGAAAAAAACCCAGAATCATGGAATGATTGGGACTGAAAGGGATCTGGTTTGAATTGCCAACAGCTCTGTAGTACCTTGAAACAATGCAGTCAACTGCTAAAACTTGAGCAAAAGGGAGACAAAAAAAGACAGATACTACATGGTGTTCATTCTATTTCTGATAGAAACTTCCAGATATACACATGACTGAAGCAAAGGCTACTGAGTTGCTCTGCCTTTCTGGCTTTAGAAAATGTCAAACTAGTTGATTGCTGCTGCATTATGCTAAACAACACAAGTAAATGAGTCCTCCTCTGTCAAGCTCTAAGTGTGCTAATATCTTCTCCGTTATCCCTATGGTGCAGGAAATACTATGAGCCATATTTTAAAGGTGAAATAATCTAAGGTAGAAAACTACTTTCTTAAGGCAGAAAATTCTGTCTGCATCGAAGTTGCAGCTGCTAATTGACTTCTTTACATGTTGGCTACACGTTGCTGGGGAAGAAGAGGAACTTTCAGGCTCCTGACACCAGCAATACACTGTCTAAACAAACACATCTTCTAACACAGCACAACTGGGCCACATCAGCTCATCTTCTACATCCTTATCAGTCATTCCTAACCAACTTTCTTATCGTAACTACTTCTTCGTATCACTTCTGGTTGCTGCATATGGCCCACAGGCAAACAACTGAAATTTTTTAGCTCGTAATTTCATGCATTTCTAATTTATTGTCTCACTTTAAATCTCCATTAAAATGAAAATAGAAGAAGGGAAAAAAACAAGCCGTTTGCATGCTTATTCGCCAAGCAGCTTTCTTAGGTTCTTAGAGGTCTAATTATGATATGAAAACATGATTTCCAACTTTGCACATGATACTAAATTGGAAGAGAATAAAAACAAATGAGGAATAATTAGGTAGTGCAGCCAGATATAAAAGAATTTAGATCATTTTATATTTCAGGAATAATAGGTGGCAAATACAGAGCTGTGCAAATAAATTGAGAATAATTAGCCTCACAGTGTGGCATAAAAAGTAGGACCCTGTTTAGAAAGACAAGAGGCTACAACATGCTGAGTGAGATAAATTCTGAACTTTGAATGCAAAATTCACATCTAAGATTCCCTTAGCTATGTGACTTGCTAGCAGTCTCAGTGGTACTCACCTAGAAATAAGATAGTGTCAGCAAGAAACCACCACCCGGCCTCTGGTGAAGGAAGGGCTACATGGTATAGTCTAAGAAGAACAGTTTCTTCCACAATAATTACACAGGACTGTATTGCCTAAATAATGGACCATGGGCTGTATTCAGTCTGCAGGACATCTCTGCCCAAACCAGTATCTTTCTCTAGGGGCAAAAAGAGAAACACTGGGGAGAATACACCAAGGAAACATTTTGTTTCTTTGCTCGAGTGCTCCTGCAGAAGAGCCACCTGACTCTGACTGCGGCAGAAATGCACTGTTTGTTTGGAAAGAGCTCTAGGCTGATCAGGAACAGTCATTTTTTATTTCCTTACGTTATGTTATGTTCCTTAATGTATTCAGGCCTGAAGTCAGAAAAAGGTTTCCAACAGTTGAGCTGGGAGGTTCCAGGAGAGCTGTCAGTAGGAACAATGGTGGGAAGATTCCTTGCTGGTTTTAAAATGTTGCTTCATGAACCATGACAGATTAAATGCTGAGATAGCAGGGATGGCAAGGGACATCACCCTAAGAGATCACTATGGTTTCCTACGCTGCTGCTTTCCACTCTATATGCTGCTGCCTACTTCTCTGCTCTTGACTGAAACACAGCCTGTCAAAAAAGCACTCCCTCTTCTGCATATATCAGCACATTAATTTTCAGCTATGTGATATGGGAGGTTCTTCTGTATCAACCCAAGAAAAAAAAGAGCCTTTTTTCTTTCTTGAAGAGATGAAAATTTGTTCAGGAAACTGATTTTTTATTTTGTTGAGAGTTGTCTGTTCATTTTGAAGGTGGGCGAAGATGGAAAATGGACAAATGCATGAGGGAATTAAGATCACTGCTGTTGAGTCAGTACTGCAAGGGATTACTGACTTTAGGATTATTACTACGGAATATTTTCACTGAACACAGGATTAAATAGACCTCTCTAGAATAATGATGTCTAAAATCCATCATTAGTTCACGGAATTTAAAAAGTATTGGATTGATCTGTTTGCCCATCTAGAGATGCCTTTATGGAGGTGAAGATTTACCTTCACAGGTCTTCTTATGGTAAACTTTTAGCTCGTTTCACAATAGCAAAATAGTGACAAAAGCTTCATTGTTAGGGCATTTATACATTTCTTTCTAGACATGTTTTCCATGGAATAGTTCTGAATTATTAGCCATCTTTCAAAGCACGCAAGTGAAAGTACATTCAAATCTTCCAAATGCAATGAAATGTATTTCAGCATTTCAGCACTAAACGCATGCATAATTTATGGCAGAGTGTACATAATTTCTATGTATGGCTATACCTCACACAGGCTCATTTCACATTTGAAATTCAATTCTGCCAGCTGACTAATTGATTCATTTTCATAAATACTCCAAAATTTGTAATAAGAACAATGCTTTGCTGTAAGATACTGTTTTGCCCAGTACCAAAATTAACTATGAATATTTACTTTCAACAAAAACCAGGGGGACCAAGAACAAATAATGAAAAGAGGGATTTATAATTTCTTTTTACAGTCCCTATTGTTACATGAGATTCAGAAAAATTTCAAATCCTATAAACCATACACTTAAAATACGATTATTATGTTATTCAATCTCAGTTCTCTGCCTCCTTCCCCCCCATCCCTTCCAACAGTCCTCCCTCTAGTTCTGTCTTGGGATGCAAGACCGTGAACAAGCTTCTGACACAAGCTCTGATAGCCACCATGTCCATGCTCTTTCACCAGAAGAGTTGAATTAAGATGTTTTCAGGGAAGGTGGGAAACAGTTTGATTCCAGAAAGAATGATAAATCATTCCAAAAACCCTTGAACATATATCCTGAAGTCACCCTGGTTTTCAGAGCAAAGACCTAGTTTAAAACATACAAGCTCAGACTGAGGCACTGTCCTCAGGAAGTGCTGCTGAGGGCTGCAGTTCAGTTCCCACAAGTCCCATTGGGTCAAGTTGTGCAGCTGCAGCAGGAAAGATGGGATTAACATAAAGTATGGGAGCTGATTCGTTAGTCCAGTGCAACTCTTGCATCATCTGGCTTGGAGAACAGCACCTGCACTGGTGATGGACAGTTCTACCAGCTCTAGACTCCTGGGAGCATAGCCCAGCCTTGTCACATCACCCTGCTCCCCAGCTGCAGTACAGCAGCTCTCCCTCCTGCCTGACCATTAGTCTGTGGCACTGACACCTGGCACCTGGGAAAACAGGCAGGATCTCAGGTCCATCAAAGCTTTAGGATCAAAGACATTCATTTATAAATAACATCAGTTTTAGAGTAGCATGATTTTAAGTGTATGAGAGGTAACTTAAAAGCTGTGCCTATCATTGAGCTATGTCCCAGAGCTCTTTAACAGAGTTCAGGGACAAGAACACCTTCCTCTGAAACCCATCAGCTTCCCACTCTTCTTAGCTCTCTGCTATTTCCTTGAGCTGTTTCAGCCCCAGACCGTGCAGGAAGAGGCAGCAGAACCAGATCTGCCCTCCAAAAGGGGTCTGTAGTCTTCCATAGCCCCAAGGAGAGCCCACCATAGAAAATCTCCCTTCAAATCCATCAGCTCTGCTGTAAGAGTCCTCACTCTGTCTGCCAACTACTTAGGAAACCTGTAACTAGGAATCACAGCTGCTGGAAGCTGCTCCACACACACCAGGAAGCAAACACCCTGTGAACTTGCACTGCAACCACCATGTGGCTCCCACAGGGGCTGTGCCTGTGGCCACTGCTACCACTGAACACTTGGACGGTGGCAGCAGCCAGAGACCAAGAGCCCAGAGCCCTGTGCTTGGCACCAGGGACCTGCAGCCTTGGCTGTGTTCTTGCCCTTCTTTTTCTGCAGAAGATATGCACAGTTTGAGCTTTTTTTTTTTCTGTCTCCAGGAAGTTTTCTTATCCCAAGAATTAATCCTGACATTTAATTCAAGTATAATTTTGTTAGTGATATACACATAAGTCTTTAATTTATTTGTCGTTGAGAAAAGCAATGCTGTATAAATAAAAATAAAAACTATTAAAAAGTTAAAAACAGCTTGACTTGCTCTGCAGAATTTTCAATCCTTCAGGATTCAGCAAAAACAGAATGAAGTACTTACATCTTCAAAAAGCATTAAGCCAAGTACTTCATATAAGGTTAAAGTGCAGAAATATGAAATAACTGAAAACTTGGCTCACTGGACTGCAAATTGGCCAAGAAGAGGAAGTGAATTTGAAGAGGAAAAGAATTTATAAGAGGTTGCGATAGAGATCAGCAGATCTTCAGCCTCTCAATATTATATTAACAATGGCACCAAAAGTTTCTGTTGTCAGTTCCCAATAGTAAATTCTGGTTAACAATAGGGAAAGAACAATACAATCAGAAACAGGAAAACGTAAAATATTCATGCATTGCAGTACTCATAAATAACAACACATGAGAGAGAAAAACAGTCAAGAAAGGGATCACTGTCTAATGGAAAATTGTTGCAGAGTTACAAGGAAAACAAAAGTGCAGCTCCTGTAAATAAGACAAGCTAAATCACCTTAGAATTAGGCTCAGCTCCCAGGAAAGCTGAGAAAGTCTTAAGTATATATAGATATATGTATATATATATATATATGTGTGTGTATATGTATATATAATTAGTAAAATACAATCTAGATTAAACTGAAGTCAATACTTTGTTAAAGAGTGAAAGCATATGAACAGGCACACATTTATACAGTACAGATTTTATGTAACCTGCAGTGTCCTACTGGTCAGCCTTACAGTGTCTGTGTTTTTTCTCAAACCACACTCCCAAGTATTTTCCACTCTTGCCAGTTTTGCAATCATCACAGGTGCTCTGTTTTATCAATATGAGGTCCATCACGGGTCTGGGATAAACAGACAAGTCATGGCCACCAGCTGCCCTGCATCACTAGAGATGTATCAGTGCGGACTGTACAAGCAGAGACTTAACCAGGCACCACCATTCCTAGCTCAAGTTTAAAAAGGCAGTGTTTTTTTCCAAAATTATTCTTTTTTTCCTTCAAGCCCTATAGTTTCTTACACAGACCACAGATGTGTTAAAGCAGACAAACTCACACCTTCCTCTAATCAAAGGCTTAGGCTGGCCTTCCAGTTGTTGCCTCTCTGCCAATGCTCTAGTGAAGTCTAAAATGATGCATAAGATTTCAAAAGACTTTCTCACTTCTTTAAGAAAGAAAAGGAAATCAAACAAAAGAAACCTTGTAATTTAAGTTTTTACATAGTGTTTGCTTAGCATGTGCCTTTCAAATATTCCCTATGGGATTGTGTCCCTAACTAGACACTCTTTGCAGTTTTATCATTCAGAATTCCTGAGGAGTAATATTGTGACTGACCATGTAAATGTAATGAATTTCCTTCATCCTTTCACAGGATGCTGGTTCTGTCCTTGTTACATGCCAATGCTATTTAAAGGATTTTCTGCAACTCTTTTTGTCATTCTGAGTTTCAAAAATTAGGGAAAAACATGTTAAAGAACAGTCTTTTTCAGGTGTGTAACTTCTCCACACTCTGATCTTGGACAAATTTGGCTACGAATGCAGACAAAAACCGAGCCAGGAAGTAGGAACTGATGTGAGATTTTATGTTGGCATTGAACAAGTGGACTCAGAGAAATTATGGGTTGCTAAAATTTCAACGTGACCAGTGAGGACATGACAAAAGGATTTTGAGAACCTCACAGAGAAGATGTCTGATGATATCAGGCTAAGGATAATATTAAACAGGGGAGAAAATCTATACTACTTCTTCAAAAGAAAAATGCCATCCTGTGCTCCCGAATAGTAAAATATGCAAATGGCACCACTGAGTCGACAAGTTCTGTAGTGGCTAGATCTCTGCACAGAATCTGATGGATTTCTCCGCTGTGAAAGGAATCTAAGCAAAAAGTCATGAAATTTCTTTCTGGGAATTGGTTTTAATAGTGCAGGTTACAAAGAGGCAGTGCTGCTTTCAAAAGACTGTCTTATTCCTCATTTTTCCAGTCAAGTCATAGCTATTCTATCTCATAATATATGATTCATGTCAGAACAAGGGCAAATTTTTTGAAATCTATGACACAGCATCTGTATTAAATGTTTAAGCATAAATATAAAAATGGATGACAGAAATATAAAGACAAGAACTGTTTAAGAAAATATACAGTGGAATAATAACCATAAAGAATATCTCCATAACAGATGTTCAAAATTAAAAACTTTTGATCTCTCTTGGTTCTGAAAATTGTGTTTATCTAGGTAAACATAATTCTCTTTGAAGACCAGACTATCCTCTAACAAGCATTATTTTCCTGTCAATCAACAATTTCCACAGCCACACAATTGCAGCATGGCCAAAGTTCTCTGGATACTCCACTACCAATGGCTTCCACTCGTCCCAGGGCCACTCTGTTTTTAAAAACCACACACTCTGGGAATTACTATTTTTTGTAACTGCAGGTATTAATGAGAAAAAATTGGAGGGAAAGGAATGTGTCCCCAGATCTCTTGACAAAGGATCACAAAATATAACAGAGTGACAAAGCAAAAGCTGAAGAGGAATATTCTTGTTTCAGTTGACACATTCATTTTCCAGGCATCAGTCTAAGAACATTCATGCTAAAAGCAGTGGGAAATAGCCTGGAAAAATTAGGTGACTTCATCTTAATAGACGGTGTTTTTTAAGAATGAACTTTAGCAAAATCTTTGATACTTCTATGCCTTAGAATCACGGAATGAGGATTTTCAATTTGCCTAGCTATGGAAAATCCCCAAACAACAAACTTCTTGAAAACAAAAGCTATTACATGTCTTCTGGTTCAGAGCTTACCACACAGGACTGTTCTTTCAAGGGCAGTTTTCTTAATCCTTTCTCAAAGGTAGGTTTACATCTTTCCAGTGAAGGGCTTATAATTTTTCCTTTATTAGATTCATGGTCATCTGCATCCATTGCATTGACTGATTTCTGACTTCCTAGTATTACAAGCTTTATTTTGGCCAGAACTAGATTCCTGCTTTGCACTGGAAGTTATGAATCCTTTAGTAAAAGCAAGACTTACATAAAAATTAAGATGAACATTTCAAGTGGGTATGCAAAACTGAAAAGCAGAAAACTATGAAGACAAATGTAAGGCAATACATCACTAGGAGCACCAGTTTCTTTTTGATGTGTCATAATATACCCCATAATGTCACGGCTGAATGACCCCTACTGCAATAGGTAGGCTTTGAAAAGTGGTTCCAACGGGCCAGGCCTTTAATTACTGTGGAAGTCACAGTCATCTAACTGCACTGAAGGGATCCCCTTTTTATTCCATTTTCAGACCTTCCAAATACTGCAATTTTTAACTATATCTCCAAAAATCAGTGGTTTTTGTCAAGCTGAGCATTACTTTCTCTGATTCTCATCACATATCTCCTTCCATCATTAATTTTTTTCACCAAGGAGATCACTAATAATCCAAATGGAAATTTGGTGCAACCACTTATGAACTGCTTTCCACTACAGGAAAATAACAGAAAGTTAAATCAAGATTTCATGCATCTATGTAAACTATGAAAATATAAATAAAAGAACCCAAAGATTGAACATAATAAGCAGAAAAAAATAATGAAAGTAACTTCCAATACACTTGAGGCACATGGTTAACCACAAAGTCACGAGATACTAACCCAGAAAAGACTACAGCAGAATCTCTCCCTCTTTCCAAATGCTGATGTATATATCCAAGAACAGTGACCATTTTTATGCTGAATCCACTTGACATAGCATGACAGATAAAATTAACCTACAATGCTAAGCAAATATATTCAGTGCATGCTGATCTGAACACAGACTTTCTGTTCTACTGGAGAACACCAGACTTGTTTTCATTATGATAGGAACAAAAGGGAAAGCTGAGTTTTATTTGTAAGGAAAATAATTGGATAAACTAATACATTCCACTTCAAAAAGGAGTATTTTTGTTCTGATTTTGATTTAATATTATGTTCAAACTATAGGCTGTAAAAATAAGAAGTATTTTGAAAAGAGAAACCACAGCATTTCATTATGGATAAGACTGAAAATGACATTTTAATCATTTTTCCTTTATTAGATTCTATTGAAAGTGAAATTTCACACAGAATTTTATTACTTATAAATAAAAATGCTTTTTCCAGTGAGAAACTTTTATTTGGGAAACCTCTCCAGTTTTTACTTCTACAACTGAGAAAATAATGTGCCCATGTTATCAGTCCATAGTACAACTTTTAAATGGTCGAGAATTGCATCAGAGCCAAATCAAACCAAAATCCACTTAGGTGAAAACCAGCTTGTTGGAGCTGACAGATTGTTAAAGGTGTAGATACTAGAGACAAGCCAGAAATTCAGTGCAAACTGTGTGTCCTGTACACTGTATCCACTGAACACCAGTAAGCAGATAACATTAGAGAATGAAGAGCATTAAATGGCAAGGGCAGCAGACACAGAAAGAGGAAGGCAATGCATGCACTTAAGAAGTCATCAAGAAGTAGAAGCAATGAAGAAACATTCACACAAATATGCTACAATGTGAACAAAAATGATGCTCTTAGAGGCTACTGCAGCAGTACATTATGGGAAGGAAAAAGAGTATGCACCAAGACTTTAAGTGTAATCACTACAAACCAGGCAAAATAGGAAGAAAAACAGTCAAGGTATTTTATGTCTTGCATACAAGTCTTTATTCAGAAATCAGTTTGGGGAACTAAAATTCTGCAGAGTCCCTAATTACGCTCAGCTCTGTATCAACCAGCAAAAAATGGGGAAAAAAATCACTTTCAGGAAGAGATTAAAACAAGCAATGGCTCAAAACATAAACCCCATGCACTTAGCCTTTATTCATACACGCAAAATTAGTCTAAACACTAAGAAGAAGTCCAAAAAATATGAGCCATGAAGCTGATTAATCTCAAAATTAGAATATTTATTACGTGCTGAATTATGTGCACTTAGCCACCCAATATTAAAAATTACAATCCAGTAAAATGAAGGAAATGGTTGTACTTCAGACTGTCATAAAATGCTGCTTGGAGAAGTCAGAGCTGAAAAACAGCATGTTGTTTAGTATTCTGATAAAGGAGATCACAAGTGAGGAAGCCAAAGAGAATGGACTGGGGGCTCTGCAGGAGCAGACGGGGCAAAGGGGGTCACTCCAAAGGATTTGCTACAAGCAAATTTTTCTTTAGCAGCTGTGGGACGAACCCTGACAAACTCATTGCTTTAGAGGATCAGTAGAAAACATGCTTCATGCCCACTGGGTAGTAGCATGCCTCCTTTCCTTTAGCAGGCAAAAAATGCTAAGGTGAAACACAAAGTCTTCCCAAGCCAAGTTCCAGCACAAGAAAATATAACTGGAGGCACTCAGCCCCAGAGACCTGGGGTGCTCAGGCAAAGAAACACTCTTACCTCAGGTTTTAATTTTTATTTGATTTATATCAGAAAGAATATTTAATAGCTCCCCTATTCACCTATGTGCTCTGTAATGCTCACACATACAGAGTATGAAGATTATGAGACAGACTAATGCCTCTCTCCACTGAAATTACTGTAATAGCAAAGACATTTTGCAAATGACAGTGTAAGTATCAGCTCAGATAATTCTGGAAAATTAATGCCTCAAATGAAACGCCGCCTCAGAGCTGAGGGAATACATTTTATTCTTTGGTCTTTTACTTTATATATATTGTTTACTACTCTGGAGTATAATTTCTTTTTTTTCACCCCCCACTCTTCAGCATGAGGCCAGTGCAGTCATTTAGCAGGCTTTAAAACCAAAAAGGATCTCAGAATCAGCTCTCACGAATGCTGAGTGCTACTAAACAGAGAAAGGGGAACAACTTGTAGGATGAGGTGGAGATCAGAGGCATGCACTCAGTCTCCCTTAACCTGGAAAATGGGATGGGAAAGCCACACACAACTCCAGGCAGCAATTCATCCATCTTATGTGCCCTAAAATTGCAATGCAGAGGAGCCACTCTCTCTCCACACTGATAGATGGAGACCAAATCATTAGCATGCAGTAAAGCATCTGATTTTTGAAGACTTAGAATACATTAAAGAGATCCTACACTAAAGACTATCTGACTCTGCAGGACAATGACAAGGAAGAAAAACTTCCCAGGACATTACCAGAAGAACAGTAAGGGTGGAGTAACAAGGTGACTGGAACAGTAATACAAGTTTGCTGGTTGTTTGCTTTTCAATTTGTTGATATATTTCTATTTCTGAGAGGCAGAGAACTGCCTCATTCTATTTATGTTACTAATAACTTGGTATTTATTACTAATAATAAACGTTCTTCTTAAACTGAGTCTGTATATCCCTCTCATTGTATCAGATTGTACAATTATCAAACAGGAAGGGCAAATTCTTTCCTTGGCCAGATCCTTGGAGGTTCTTAGTCCACAGGGCACTAAACACAGGCTTTATCCATTATGTGGAAAACATCCATAATACATTAAGCACACTCCAAGAGTCCTCTAAGAGGGTTGAATATAAAACAAAATCAACTAGGGGAAGAATATGGAGCCTATATACCTCAAAGATGCTCTGAACTGCAGCACATTTTGATCTGTGTCATACAGTGCAGATAAAGAAAATTCATTCTTTCTCAAGATACTATTTACTATATCCAGTTCTTCAATGACATTAATTTTAACTTCTTATCTGTTTTCTGAGCCACTTGATATTTTCTGTGCTTCAAGGCTATCATATCTGCTTTTGATACTTTATGTTTGAGTCATCATAGGGTTTTAATTGTTATACTAGTTGTAGTAATTCATGTCTCAGGTTGTCTTTCTACTCCAAAGTCAATCTCAAAAATGGACAAAATGAACTCTGTTACTGAATTTACCTGGTTGCAGGACATCAAAGAATACTTTGCAGAAACTCAAGCTCCCAATCTGCAAAAACCCTCATGATAATGGACCACTTGGTGGATAAGAAATTTGCTGAATGGTGACACTCAAAGAGTTGTGTCAATGGCTTGATGTCCAAGTGGAGACCAGTGACAAGTGGTGTTTTTCAGGGGACAGTACTGGGATCAGCACTGTCTAACATCTTTGTCAGTAACATGGACAGTGGGGTTGACTGTGACCTCAGCAAGTCTGCCAACAATCTAAGCTGTGTGGTGTGATCAAGATGCTATAGGGAAAAGATGCCATCCAGAGGGACCTTGACAGGCTTTAAAGATGGGCCCATGTGAACCTCACAAAGCTCAGCAAGGCCAAGTGCAAGAGACTACACCTGGGTCAGGACAATCCCAAGCACAAACACAGGCTGGATTACACAGAGAATGGATTGAGAACAGCCCTGGGGAGAAGGACTTGAGGGAGTCAGTGGGTGAGAAGCTGGATGAGAGCCGGCCATGGGTACTTGCAGCCCAGAAGGCCAACAGTGTCCTGGGCTGCATCCAAAGCACCATGGGCAGCTGGGCCAGGGAGGGGACTCTGCCCCCCTGCTCCACTCTGGTGAGACCCAACCAGAGTGCTGCATCCAGCCCTTGGGGTCCCCAACATCAGAAGGATGTGGACCTGCTGGAGTGAGCCCAGAGGAGGGCCAAGAAGAAGATCAGAAGACAGACTGAGGGAGCTGGGGTTGTTCAGCCTAGAGAAGAGAAGGCTTCAGTGAGACCTTCCAGCAGCCTCCCAGTACCTAAAGGGGCTACAAGAGAGCCAGAGAGGGACTTCTCACAGGAACAGGTAGGGATAGGACAAGGGGGAATGGTTTTAAACTGAAAGAGAGCAGATCAAAATTAGACATTAGGAAAAAATTCTTCATTGTCAGGGTGGTGAGACACTGTCACAGGTTGCCCAGAGAAGTTGTGGATGCCCCATCCCTGGAAGGGTTCAAGGCCAGGTTGGACAGAGCTCTGAGCAACCTGGTCTAATTGAAGGTGCTCACAGCAGGGGGTTGGAACAAATCTATGATTCTATGATTTGAAGACTTGAGGATTCCGTTCAGGGCTTGTCAATTATTAGTTCAAAGTTAGAGCTAGGAAAGAAATTTTGCTGGTTTTGAAATCCATAAGTCTGTCAGTTTCTTCTGACTGAACTGTTTGATAGGAAATATACAGCATTATAGTCAAAAAGAATTATAAGGACAAAATTAAAAGCAAATGAAGAAAAGACAGAAGATAGTCACAAGCTATTTTGCTGCTAAAACTACTGGAAAGCAGGTATTACTGTATCTTACCACTTAGACAATATTTTTCAGTTTTTTCTTATCTCCTTCTCTTTATTACAGCTTTCCTTGCATGCAATTACACTATTGCTTTAGTTAGGATCAAAAGTGAATCTTCTCTCTCCACTTGCGTTCAGAGAGGTCTCAGATCAAGTGAATTAGTTTCCTAGTAGGGTTACTCAGTGGTCAGTAATAATGGGGCCTTGTACATTTAATACTTTCTTGATAACCCAAGCATAACAGAGGTCACGCTTTGTTAGATAACGGAATGTGCAGGACTGAAAATACTGGGAGACATTAAATGCAAGATGTTCTTGACAAACTGGAGAAATGGTCTGGAAAAATGCAATTCACTAAGTGTAAATTCTAGCTCTAGATTCGCGTACACAAATACAACACGGGAAACAGCTAACTACAGCAGCAGCCATGCTGGAAAAGATCTGGAGGAGGCAAACAGAAAATGACTCAGCACTGATCTACTGCTGTGGAAATTAATGCCCCTTATGCTAGGAGCTTATACTCCTTATACAAACAGGAGTTTAATCTCTAAGTGGTACAAAATAATCCTCTTTCCTACTTTCATCACCAGCCCTGGAGTCTCAGCAGATCTGATGTGTCAGGTGTTGGGTATCCTTTCAAGAAGGATGTAGACAATCAAAAGAGAACACAAAGGAGAATGCTGAATAAGGTGAAAGAGATTTGATCTCTGAAAAAAAAAATTGAAATTTGGAATTGTTTTATCTCAAAAAGAATGCTTGCAAGGCACAAAAGAAAATTGTTCTTTTTGAATCAGAAGAAATACGAAAAGTTTAGATTGTAGCAAAGGGCTTTGAGAAATTTTTTAGATTGGTTAAACCAGTAGAATAAATTTTTCTGGAAGTTGTGAACACTTGATCAGCATGGTTTTAAGCACTGTTTGATTGAAACCGTCAGAAATGTCACAGGTAAAGGGATCTTGGTTTGAAGCAAGAACCCCCAGTCCAGATGGCAGACACGGTTCAACTGAATAGCCTACAGTCTGCCTGTTACACTTCATATTTTCGCTCTGCAGATGACAAAAATATATACTAGGATTTAATAGTTTGCAAATTCTACAAGAAGATAAACACAGGCTTGGCTGGTCCAAAACTTCCACAAAACATCACACCTGCTGTGTATGCACAGGCAGTGTTAGATGGGAGAGAGACTTTCTATACAGGATGCGTGATCATCAGACAGCCCTGGCAGCACTACTGCTCATACACATTGCTGCACTGACACACTGCACATGGTGGTGCTAATGAGGGGGAGCAATGTCCTGCTGACCTCTGTCCTTCATTTGATGATCCCCCAGAGTCCCCCCCATCTGACTTTGATGTTGCTTTTGAGGGATAGTCAATTACTCTTTTCCTCCTTCTCATTGTTTCACCTGAACCCCCTCTCTACTTCATTTTTCTTTTTATTTTTCTATCCCATGTATCTCCTCAATTTCTTCTACTTGTAGCCATTTTTCAGAGCCATGTCTCCTTTTTTTTCAACACGGTTTGCACCCATTTAGAATGTGAAAATGTACTATTAGCTTCTCTTCAGCTCTTGCAGCTGGGGTTTCTTTAAGGCCTTGTCAGAGATCATACCTTTAAGTGCCAAACATGGAAGGGGTTCACCATCAACATGGAGATGCCAACAGCTCAGACTATCTCATTTACCAAACAGTCCTGCACCACGTCAGCCAGCCTGCTCAGTTTTCTGTTGTCAGATTGTTGTAGGTTATGAGCAACCATCTCCAACAGAAGTGATGGGGATAACCCAAAAGCATATCAAACCAGCTATAACTAAATGCTGTTGGAAGAGGTGAGACTGGTTTCTTTTACTCCTATTGGCTTATGAAAAAGCAATCCTTAAATATTATTTTATTTGAAAGACTCCAGTTAATTCTGTATAATGTACACTATTAGCAATTTATACACTTGCTTTGTTTAGGGAAATTTGAGGAATAAAACAGATTGCTGTTTCCATCAAAACACTTCAAGCTGGATTTAACAGTGCTGAAATGCTAATTGTGAATTGTATTTCACATCATACACTGCAGACTAATTTAAAAAGAGTAAAACATATCATGGTAAATACCACAATGCATTCACTATGAGTCATCTAAGCATATGACAAACTGGAACAATACCAGCAGCACAACATAAAGCAGCTGAATTTAAGCTAGAGGGAGTACAATACCTTTTGATCAGGCCTTGTATATGCTGAGAATATATACAGCTGCACATACACCATTAGGTTTCTGGCAAAGAAAACAATGTGAACATTTTTTGTCTCTTCCTCTTCTTTCCCCAGTTGCAACCCTTCCAAATATATTTGCATTAAGTCACTAAGAAGCAAAATAAGTAGACTTGCTTGTATGAAAAACAAGCAGCTTCAGCATCAGTTCCCCATGCTCCACTGTGATGCTGACCATGTTCACATTACACAGATGCTTGCTTTTAGCATCCTAATAAGAACTTTCAAGAATTCAATTACTATTAAATTAGCTTTACTGAATGTTATCAGAATGCTTCTGAGGGTTTTGTATTATCCTATCAGCACAGGAAGGAAGGAATACCACTCCGTCAATCCAATATTTTTTCATGTACTTTTTACAAGGAGGGGAAGGGTCAAGCATATGATTTGTCTTTCTCAGGGGAAAAAGAAGAAGGGAGCTGACATCTTTGGGAATTCAGTACCAGTTCCTTGGAACTTGAAGAAAGCCACTTTTGTCAAAGCCTCTCAGTCCTCTCAGTAACCATCACCTTCCAGTAGTCACTGTAGCATTTCCAGAGACACTGGCTCCCTCTGAAACGGCTATCAAGTAGCCAGGATCCTCATTATCCACAACACAGCGCTGGAATTCAAAAAGCATTAGTTTATTCTCTACCTCACATAACTGCAGATCTTCCATGAGGTGAAAGAAGCTCTGAAAAAGCCCAAATGGCTTCCTCCAGCTGGGTTCTGAAGCCCTCTCAAAAGCCCTATGACTATGACTGTATGATTATGAGATACCTGTGTGTGGAGGTGTGGTTGCTCCCAGGGATATCTCTCCTTTCAGGAGAAAGATCACAACACTGGTCCTAGCCCTTCCATCCAATAATTATTTATGTTTTCCCCAGTACCTTGAAGCATTGTCCAAAGCAATATTACAGAGGGTAGTGTTCTTCAGTTATAGTTCCATGGTAACATTATGTGAATGTTAGATATCTGTAAATAGGCATTACACGGACACATTACATTTCTCTTAGCTTTCCTCCTTCACATCCCTGGATACTCATATTTTTCTCTAAAATATGCATTAGAAAGCTCTTTGGTACTTTACTCCTTTGATTTCAATTCTGGTAGTTGTGTTTCCATGACTTTTTTCTGAAGATCAAGCATTAACAGGCCTCCATTGGTTCAAAATTGTATTCTGTTTCTGAGATGTGTAACAACCCTGTAAGAACTGAGCCAGAAACTAGAGTAGGTATTTGATATATAAATCCTCAGATGTCCCACTGTGCCCATCATTCATCAATAGCTCAGTCAACCGCCCTACTATTAGAAATAGAGGATGCCAGCAGGGATCAAAGCACAAGGGACTCTAAGTGCATATTAACTGAATTAAATTGTCACTGTATTAAACTTCCATGAATTCACAGGTTGATTTTAGCTTGTTTAGAAACTAAACTTCTACTGGGTGCTATAAAAATAGCCACATACAAATACGTACCTACAAAAAGAGGGAATCAATACTCTCAATACACTGCAAATTTAAAAGAATCAAACACAATTAAAACCTGCTTAGTTTATCAGTAATGCAGAATATAATTATTTCTCTCAGTGCTTAGATTACCTTCTCTGTTAAAACCTTTTCTTCTGGAAAACTTTCGCTGTTCAGAGAGCATAAAGAACAGTAAATAAATACATAGCAGTAGTAATTTAGTTATTCATATTACTGGAAAAAATGGTTGTATTTATCGCTTCAGCATACACAGTGCCATAAGACTGCCTTTTCTAATTTATTGAACTAAGCCAGGAAACAATTACCATCCAAAAATGCCAAATCCCCAGGTACACCCAGCTAACTCCTGTTGTGACTGCGAGCTGGAACATCCCTGTGCCAAGCAGCCGTAGGGGACCTCAGTGACACTGTAAGGTGGCAAAACACAGCACTGTGCTCGTGAAACAGCAGCACGGCATGCTCCATGCAGGAGGCAGCATCCAGAGGGTGCAACATTCTTCCAGCATCAGTCACTTTTGAGTCAGGCAGGCATCATCCCTGGGGGGAGGGCAACAGAGGTGCTCCCATCTCCCATCCTTCAGAGCTGAGGCAGGATGTATCCTGATCATTTGCACTCCAAGGCAGGTATTTCCATGAGCCACTGGCTGTCACAGCACCAGGAGCTTCTGCTGATGGAGAGCAACACACAGCAAAGGGGTGTCAGGCCCAGGCAGCTCCCAGAGGAGGGCAGGGTTTCCATTCAGTGCTGTACAGACATGAGGAGGCACCACACTGGTGGGAGGGAGTAACAGGCATCCAGCCTGGCTGGCCTTGTCCTTACACCTACCTGAGAGAAGAGCACCTCCTTCTGCTGCACCCGTGGCCTTGCTGCCCACCTACCTCCTCAACAAGCACAGAGCTTGAAGAGCCAAGTGATTCAGATTGTATTTTTTTGATTTCAAATGAACCAAGGGGTGTTGACTAGCACGGGCCATACAAGCCATGCATCAGCAGCCTTTGTCATGCCAGAAGAGCAACCCACTTCAGCTGAACCACTGCAGAGAAGTCTCCTCACTGCCAGTAAACTGGAGAATTAGATAAGACACCATGTTCTTAAAGCTGTGCAAAACCAGGACAGTTTCCCAGCTACGTTCCTTCACACTTCTTGTACATTCATTTTTATATGAGGTTTTAGACTAAACTTTGAAGGCTTTTTCAAAGTCAGACCTATGACTTTTTCCTGTGTTTATTTTTACCCAGCTGAGCTTCCACTGAATTCAATTTTAACCCAGTAAACTTGATCAAGAAGAGCTCTGAGGGGACCTTGGTATGTCTGATAACAGGGGCTTCCAGCTTTCCCTCCTCCTCTGCTACTCCAGGATAACTGGCAGCAGCACCACAAGCTACTTTACCTCTTGTCACCTCTCAGCAATAATCAATATAAACTAAAAAAGGCAAACAGTGCAGCTATTATTTGAGAAAGAAACTGCAAAGACACCCATGGTCTACAGTCTGTGGAGATGACTCATTCCACAGCATCATCTAATTCCAAAACAATTACAGCAAAATCAAAATCTTCACACAAAGGAGAGACAAAACACAAAGTCTGGACCTCTGCTGAGCACATGACTGTATAAAGCTGACATGACTGCAAAGATTGCACTGCCTTTTAACCATAAAACACAACTGTCCATTTTCTTTAAACTCTTCCATGGACAATTAAATGGCAAAGAAAACAGAATACAGGGCAGTATGGTTAAAATGTGAGTGCTTGCGCACCAAATTTGCTACTGCAGTTTAATTCAAAAAGAGAATTAGCATTCTTTTCCTCCACTGCAATTTAAAATAAATTACCCACTGACCAAAACCAATAGATTATCATATTAATTGGTAACTTTTATGTTCATTATATCATAAGAGAAAACCACAATTTCTCTAAATATGTTCATTACTCAGATAATTATCCAAAACAATTATGCAATACAATTACCCAAACAATTACTTAGGAGGGAAATTATCTCCAGATGCATCACAAGCTATTCTATGAACTGCTCAGTATTTATCATTTTAGTTGTATTGGCTATGATTGATCAAATGAGTCATACATTGTTCTGTTAATTCTCCACTGGGAGCAAATACTTCTGGAGCAAATATCCACTAATTCTAACTTCAGGTGGTATAAATATCACACATGTGAGCTCACACTTCACATTCATACTCTGTGGCAGAAAAAGTCTGAACTAACCAAAATCTAATCCCGGTAAAATGCCACTTGACTCTGTATTGCACTGTCTGTACTTGCCCTTTTCTACCTGTAAAAAGCAAACTAGGCCAATTTCTGTGAAACAACCAGATGAACAGTCCGATCCCTTCTCTTGATCTGAAACTAGTCATTAATTTGGTAGCAAGACTATTTTTAAAAATCACAGTTTTCCACATCAATGCAGAAAATTAAGTGGTAACTATTGTGATCTCATACAGTATTGCAAATTCTCGATTGTGCAAAAAACTCTCCAGCTTTTATTTTAGCTTGGACTTTATGGGCATCTTGTTTTGAACTTAATCTAGATTACCTTTTAATTATTAGCTTTTCTTGGGGTTTGGAATGAACCTAAGAATTCAAAGCACAACCACAGCCAAAGCAGGCAAATTTTGCCTGTGTTTGTGGGCAAAAAGAATGGAAATGACAAACCAGGCTTCAGCATTATTAACTCTGAGCAAAAAATTTAACAGATTAGCTGTTTTATAATTAAAGTTTCAGGACATACTGTGAAAACCCTAAGAAAGCATAGGGCTGAATCAACAAATTCTTGAGCAAGTTCACCACCAACTTATTAGTATTCCTGCATCATTGCATTTCTAACATTTTTTGGAAGTTTCAAGGGTCATAATACCAAGGCTCACTGAGGTCCAGTATGGTCTTTGAATCACCTTAAGCAGCAAGATTTAAAAAAGCCCACAAAGTACACCTCATTTTACTGTTTTAAAAATCGCATATTAAGATATTCCAGTTTGATCAGCACAAAGACTTGCCATGGCTTACCATGACAGCACATTCTTCAAAATATTCTTAGGCCTTATTTTCAGATGTTTTTCTCCTAGTTGGACAGATTTGACAGTACAGATAGGCATCTAAGCCCTAGGGCTAGGCATGAGTTTTGCTTCTTAACAGTATTTTATCTACAAAGAGCAGCATACGAAAAGACAAGTTTCTCTGTGCTCTGCAGCTTCTATTGACTTTAAAACGCAAACTCATACTTCCTCCTCTGCTTTCAGAGAAGAATTTAATTGGTGCCAAAGTGAAAGATCCCAGCACGACCTGTCTCCACTCTAAGCCACTCCAGCTGTGATTGTGAGCAAATTTTTACATTCAGACACTGCTGCAAGAGAGAACTTCCTAATATGCTGAGGTTTTGCACTGATGGAGGAAAAAAAGAAGTGCTTGGCTGGAAACAGGGAGAGCTGAGACCTGGCTTACCCAACCCTTAGAGTTAAACAAGCTTTAAAGGCCTCAATAAGGACCAAATGAAAACAGAGTAAGGACTTGACTTTTTACTCCACACAGAAGAGTTAGTACAGGTAATAGTGCTAACAACTTGTGTAGGGTAAGTGTTAACCTATAGTTTATTAACCTATATTGTAGAGGCATTAGGATTGCAGTGCCTCACATTTTTTCCACTTTTCTGGCCAGAGTCTCACTAGGGATGAGACTCCTTTGCAGTCATTAGGTTTTTGACTGCACTGTGAGCAAGTCTGAGTTAGCTTTAAACTAGCTGCTGCTGCTTATAATAAAAAGTGAGTCAGTCAGCCTCAGCATAATATGTTCACTACTCACCAGTGCAAGGTGGGCATGCTTTATCACAGAATCATAGAATGGTTTGCGTTGAAAGGCACCTTAAACATCACCTAGCTCCAATCTCCCTGCCATGGACAGGGACACCTTCCACTAGACCAGGTTTCTCAGGACCACATCCAACCTGGCCTTGAACGCTTCCAGGGATGGGGCACTTCTATGAACAACTCGTTCCTGTGCCTCAGCATAGTCATAGTAAAGAAATTGTTCCTAATATCTAATCTAAATCCTCTTTCAGTTTAAAACCACTGCCCCTTGTCCCCGGAGCCTTCTCTTCTCTAGACTGATCAAACCCAACTCTCTCAGTCATTTTGAACTGCAGTGCTGCTGGATGGGCATCCCTTGCTTTCTGGCCTCTTTCCTCAGAGTCTTGTGAAGGGAATGGGCTGATGCAAATATACTACACACACCCATCACTGATAGGGCAATATCCACAGCCAACACACATGTAGCAACCTGTTCCTCTTTGAGTTTGACTTCACAAAGCTTAATCCTTGCACATTAAAAGAAGGATTTAACCACAAAAAAATTTACGCAGTAGTTCGTCTGAGTGTGTTGAACTACATTTTAGGAAAAGAGGTTGACTATTTCTCAGTACTCAGTACAATGGAGAACCATAGCATGCAGGTAAAGAGCAACGGAGTGAAGAAATTATTGGAAAGATAATGCCAGTCATTTAAAACAGTGCTTCAGATGGAGTCAGTGTCCCAACAGTCTTCTAAGGAAAAACTGAAGCCTACTGAAAACAGTCTTGTTCTAGAAGAATTTTCCCAACCTTGGGTACTTTTCTATTTATCTTTAACGTATCACAGACATATAAAAAATATATCACACACACACCTGGACTGAGTAACGATATCATCCAATTAAATGTATTATTTCAAACTTAGGAAAAAAATGACCAAGAGAAAAACACGAGCAACAGAAACACCTTTAAAATTCTATGTCTTCATAATTAAAACATAAAACCACATGGTTTGCCGTAACTTCAGCTTGAAACAACAGAGCATCATCTCCACAGGCTCAGAGGCATGCTTGCTACAACCAGTGGAACTAGAAAGGAGAGAAAGTCAGAGGTGAAACGCAGAGCTGGCACATGGGTATTATTATTTTCTTGCTTTTTTGTGCAACTGAATTGGTCCATATCCTGAGTTTGTCACATTCACTCCTTTCCATCTCAGTCATAAGCAGAGTACCTCAAAAAGCTCCTCTTCCAGTTTTGATACTGCAGGGATAGATAAATCAAAATTTTAATTCTTAAGTAGAGGTCCTTCCCACAGGTAGTTTGTCTGAAAGAAGTTTCAGCTTGGCACACTGGGAAGTAGTTCATCGCTGAGAAAGAAACAAGGTCTTATTGAGCTGCTATGCCATAAGAGAAGATAAGGGGCAATAACCTGCAGGATGAGTTCAGGACAACATCACTCAAATACAAATAATGGACAGAAGATTTAATGCCCTTTGGGGTACCATTACGGCTGAAATTTGTGATCCAATGAAGCATTTATTTGCCACTGACTGTAATGGGACTATGATTTAATTGTTTTTGTGTTCTCCCAAAGTGTGGAGGACTCAATTTTTGAAACTTCAGACACAAGTCTGGATAGAATGAGAGAAAGAAACTAGTCATAAATCAGAAAATGTAAACAGCAATTACAAAATGAGTATTTTCTTTAACAGGATTTTTGAACAGAGAAATAGCCACGTAGATTAAAGTCAATCAGATTATTTTTTGGTAAGTTTAAGATGTTTTGCAGAGAAGCATTCATTTCAATGACATTTTAAAGAGGGTCCATGCCAATTTCAAAAGGAAAACAAGGAAGAGAAAAAGGAATCAAAACACTTCCTTTCTCAATTTGAAAACTGACATTTTGATTCAAACATTTTCACCTAACACAATTATAAGGCTGTGACTTTGAGCCAGTTTGGAACAAAAATAGATGTATAACCTTCAAAAAATCATCATAAAATCAATCTCTTTCCTTTGACCTGCTCTCTAATTGTCTGGAATTGTATCATATAGCTTAAGAAGCTGCCAAGAAATGTCCAAATTCAAAGACATTATGGAAGTAAGCAAAAAATAAGATAATTTTTTTTAATGTAACCTCACTGATTTCGTAAAAACCTTGGCTTGATGGACTCTTTAAATTGCATTTTTCTTCTATATGTGACGCTATAAATCCCTTCTTGCTACTAGATGTTTTTGAATCTCTAGTGATCTCAGATCCAACAGCCTCACTTCTTATTAGCAAAAAAGAAAAAAGTGGTGTTATTTGCCATACCACCAAAATTTGAAAATAAAACTGCTGTTGGATGAGCTTTAACTGGAAGCTCACTTTTGCTTTCAAAAATATGCATTAATAGCAGCATGGGCACAGAGGAGGCAAATCCCCTTCTTCCTGGCAGCCTGAATGTGTGATGTTGGCAGGTAGGAAATCAATGCTTCTTTGGTCTGGAAACCAGTAATACAAAACTTAAGATGGGCCAGAGTTTTTTCAGTGTCTCTACACAACCAAACCTCCTCTTAGGGACTCCTGGAGTCCATTTCCAGAGCCAGGACTTTACTCTGCATGGCTGTGCTACCCCTGCCTGGATGTGTCGAAGTCCAGTGGAGGCAACATCTGGCACAACTCGGAGAGGTGAGGTGGAAACAAGCTAATTAGGAGCCTGTCACTAGAGGGCAATGCAGCACTACAGCTGTCCCATTCCTGCCACCCCGTGTGTCCAGCCTGTGTTCTCCAGGAGCACCGGGCAGCCCCTCACCCACCAGCAGCCTGGGACAGGGCGCAGCAGCGCTGACTGTGGACATGGTGCCTGGGGCTTTGCACATCCTGGGGCTCTGCTCTGTGAGGAAACGAGAACAACCTCACTCTAAGTCCAGAGGAAGACACTGCTTAAACAGAATCCATTCGATTAGGTGGAGGGATGTGGGATTTTGCAAAACCTGTAATGCTTGGTGTGTGGTTGCCGGGCCATTAACCAGGTCAGGGGATCAGACCTCCTGGCAAGATGATACTGTAGGAGACAACAACAGAAGAGAAGCAAGAGCTTGAGGGAAAATTGAGTCTTCAAAATAAGCAAGCGAGAACCCCATTTAAGACCAAAAATCACAGCAGTTGTTAGGCATCCGAAACAGCATCTATTCACAAACAGTTTTGTGCAGAGAGAGAGAGAGAGAGAGAAAAAAACCAAGTTTTGAATGGTCAGAGTCTAGAGGATATGTCAAATTTTGAACTCAGTGTTGAGGTGCAATAGGTTTGGTGCCACTGTTACGTTACAAGAGTTTGGTCTAAGATTCTCAATACCTAAAGAAGATGCTTTTTTTCAGAGAAATGGAAACATTTCTCTTTTTAATGCAGATTAAAATTCTCTACCCAGTTACAAATCAAAAATTAACAACTTTATCTAGGTCAGGGCATTGAAGCTACATTAAAGTTTCATCCTCATTCACTAAATTTTAATTTTAATGTGGCCCATCTGACAAGTCTTGTGGGACTACTTAGAATCCATTGACATCCTTCTGTCACTGGTATCAAAGCCTCATCTTTGAGATTCTTGTTTCCAGACAGCTAGGTAGCTGTCACTGGATTATTTTGTCTCTGCCATGGTGTCACAACCGATGGCTGTGCAGGCATTCCCATGCATGTCCCACATATGTCAGTTAAAGCTCACACACCACAGAAGTAAACAGCTTTAGCTCTAGAAACACTGATTTCTATGTAATCACTTAAAGGTGAAGCTATAAATCATTTTTTTATCCTTTCCAGCCTTTTTAAAGTTACTGGAACTGGTTGCCTGTAAATTAGAACTCCACAACAACTCTGCAGTTTAATTTGAAAACAATATTTAATTACAGGAATGGCTATGAGAAGAAAAAAATATATTTTGCATATGCCTGTCATCATTTTTATGACTATTTATGGCAGAAATATTGATGCACAATTTGACAAAACTGTCTGTGGATCTGGAAGAGATCTGATTCTGGAGTAGAAACAGTACCACATGATTTCTCTAGTCAATCAGTCCAGAATTATGGCAGAAATTTAGTGTTTCAGCTATTGCGGCCTTTAGCATTTGAGCAATTACCAGGCTTAAATACAGACCTCTTACAGAATAATAGTTATGACACATTCACAGAATGTCAAAGTACCCTCACAGATCATTCCCTGGCCAAAATTCAGTGCCAATATTTCAAAAATACAAATGGTGAAATGCATATCTATAAGGCAGGTGCAAATGGATTCATATCAACTTCTTGGAAATTAATTTGATCCAGGAAAAAATCCCCAAACTTTTCTTCTGTTTGTATTCCCAAGCAGCTGCTGAGGTTTGTCCTCAGCCCTCAGACCTGCTGTTAGCATGGCTGTGACTCAATAGAGGAAATACCCTGTCAGTCTGGGCAGCTGGCTAATCCTGGGCTTGTGTGCGAGCGCACAGAGAGGGGAAAGATGTAGGACAGAGACAGACATTCCTAACACATGCAAAATGACAACACATGGCAGAATTACAAAGAGATTTTCTTTTCACTTGCAGTTGTGTCCCAGCACGTTCCTACTGCTGCTGTCTTGCTTACAGGTTCCCCCTGACACACTCAGAGGAAACACCACTGTCCTTGTGTTTCGCAAGATGGAAGGTGTTGCACTAGGTCTGAACTCACCAAAGTATTACATCACCCTGCACTTCTCATCACAGTCCTGAAACATTTTGCTACTGGAGAGCTTTTCAATCTACTTCTTCCTTCTGTGATTCTGCACATAGACCAAGTTTTGGGCAGCACAGGCTTCTAACAAACATGGGGCTGGGATGAAGGAAAGGAAGGAGAAAACACACCCAGTAATATATGTTGTACCTAATTAATGTAAGTTGGCAGTGCTCTCACCACATCTTTGACTTTCAATTCAGCATGCACTCCATTCTGTCCCAACCTGTTCACATCACTATGCACCAATCTTTTAACCTGAATTTACAGACAATGTTAAATGTTTTGCCACTTGAGGCTTCCTGTACTGTTTCCTCACCTCTCTCCTTTGGAATCACTGCCTAGTATTGGGAAATTATATTTCACTTACTTTCTTCTGTAAGAATAAAAATGTGAAGATAAAACTCCAAGAGTGCCAAGAAATGTTTCTGCCCATTAGAAATACTGGCCTGGTTCTAGCTAGTCTGGCCTGGTCTTCAGGTGGGAAGACTAAATAATGTACTTCACAGCAATAAGGAACTGGTGATATTTCTTAAGAGAAAAATATTTTATTTACATGTGCTTGGTATTGTTAATTGACCTTCTAGTTCAAAGCTGAAGTGCTGCTCCTGAACCTAGCTACAACTAAGTCCCAATAATTTGTTCTTCCTGAAATGTTAGGATTACATTTATTGAACTTCAGCTTTGTTTTTAATTGAATGCTGATGCATAATCTTACCACTTATTAGCCTTATTTCTCTTTCTTGCTGCAGATCCTTAAGTGTTCCAAGCATCATTCCTCCTTAAAAATAAAGCTCCTACTTGTTTGCTTTTCAGTTTCCTCAGCCAGACTTCAGATTGCATTTTCCTGAACACCACAGTTTTTTATCCAGGGGAAGAACTAAAGGACAGATTCCTTCTAACATTCTCAGCATGCTGCTGTGAAGACTTCTGGCTTCAAGGGCCCATAATAATGGAAGATGAAAGCTTTTTAACAGTTCACCTTCTTGAGTAAATTACCAACACACAAAGTTCAAAATAGGTTCAAAATTCATATTCCCCTCCTCAGGAACTGACATGATTGAAAGTAAAATAAATGTATACGGACCACTGAACACACATTTTTTGCATTTACATACAGCAGAGAAAAAAAATTACTTTTTTTCAAAGGAGAAAAAAAAAGTAAATAAAAAGGCCTTTTTATTAGAGCCTAATTTCAAGGATATTTCAGGATCCATTCGCCATTATTTTTGCTTGGAATAATATCTTCAGGCACACAAATCAGCCAATTCTGCAGCTTGGCTTCATTAAATTACTTTATACAAAATTCAAGATGAAAGTAAATTCTTTTCTTCTTACTTAGACCCTCCCTCTTTACACCTGCAGTCAGTCATACTACTACATTTTGACAGACAGTGTGGCTCGGTAGCTTTGAAACCTTCTGACAGTAGCAAACCGAGAAACGTTTTTTAAGCACGGCCATTCCTGTGGCTATGGGCAGGGGGGAATTCCAATTTCCATCAGTAAAACAGATGTGGGCCAGGAGTACACTGAGCATTGCTACCACAGAGTCCCTGAAGCCATGAAACCATCTAAAGCACTCAGAACAGCTCAGGCACTTTGTTCCACTGACCCACACTCACCACCGCACCCTGGCCATTCAGATATGCTGTTTATACTCCCCTAAGTCCCTGTATCAGCTGATGCTTGTCACTGGTTAGCATTCTCAAATACCAGGGATGTTTCCTAATTGCAAATAGGTAAGGACCTCAGATGTTACAGCAAGGGAGCACTTTGATTAATGTGGACCAATACATGCAAAAAAAAATGAAGTAAAAAGTCACCACTTTCTTTTAGACAACAGATACAGCACTTTGCACCAAGGAAAATCCCCCACTGAGTTTGTAATTGCCTGGTAGAGGAGAAGTAAAAAAAAGGAACTCAAATCATTTAAAACTTTGCTGATCTGTCATAATATTAACAATTTTCCAACTTTTACACAGCCCTGAATAGAAGATAGGCCTAAAAGCAAAAATAAAATGAAAAAACTCTTCAAACTCCTTAATCTTCACATTAGGATGGATTTTTGCAATGAATAACCTCTTTCACTTTTAATTTAGACCTACCCATCAACATGGCTATTATTATTCACAGCAGCAAAGTCCTTGCCACACTACAGCAGAAATAATAGCTGCATCTCTGGGTTCTGTTTTCCCCAAGAATTCACAATGTTATTTAAATAAGTCTAGCATGGCATAGGTACAGCAGACAAGGCTGCTTTTAATGAAGGGCTATTTTTATTTCTGTCCCAACTTTATATAACATGACTGGAATTTGCTTGTGGAAGAAATGATCATTAATAGCATGCCATCTCTCCCCTGCATGCAAGGACTCATGACACCCTTGGACATTTTCAATAGTCATGCTGACATCTATATTCTACCAAGAAGCACTATGTCATTTACTAAACAGCACAGGCAAGACAGTATCCTTGATGTTTCCATAATACGTGATGCAGTGTTTTCCTGAGAGAAGCAAAGCAAGAAATAAATCTACTGCCAAGTAAGTCACGAACTGTAGAAAAGCCATCAGCTTCTTCATCTGTGCCTGCCCAAGACCGAGCACAAAGGGATGCCACTGCCTGGCTCGTGACTGGGACTCTGATCCTGCTGCCACACAGGACCGTGTGGTCGTCTCTCCTGCATGGCAGGGAAGTGAATTATAGCACTGAGTAAAGCTTTCCCTGATCTAATTCCACAGCTCAGTCTTTCGAAGGGATGTTAGTGAGATGCCCAGACCATGTGCTGTTATGATAAGCGCTGGGTGTTCATGTCCCCGGGGCCCACCTGACTACTCCCTACACGCCTTCCATAGGGCTGTTTTAATTCAGAATCCAGAGGAGGTTCCTCTGCAAAACTAGCTGAAACAAAGTTGTATGTGTGCTTCCCAGGTTACTTTTTGAAAACAAATGCAAATATCTTCAGTCTTATTATTGACCCATAAAATAGTATAGAAAAATTAATTACAAGTGATACAAGTGGCTAAGTTATTATATTGTACTTAGAATTTTCACCCTTTTTGTGGACAGCCTCCAAGTGTATTTAGATTTCTTTAGGTGAACTTCTGTAGCATATTCAGTATTTCTACCAAAGAGATAATTTGGGATGTACCAACAAATGCAGCTATTAACATATAGCCTACCTTTCAAGACAGTTGACAGCCAGTTGTGATGGAAGATGTAGGTAGAGTCATCTTACTGTAATTCAGATCTACTGAAAAACAAACAGAAAATTAAGGAATGAACTGGAAAATATCCTTGATGTGAAGATCTCTGTTTAACCACCTCAAAAATAACTGTTTCTCTGGTTTCAGACATATTATTGGTTTATTTATTCCCAGTCTGTGGGGTTCAATTTAAAGCCATCATTTAGAGCTGTTGCATTCAGGGGTAAGTGATCACTAATCAGAGAGGAAGTAGGGAAACGTTACCTAACTCAGGGAAAGGATCTCCACACCAGGCTCTTATCCACCAACCTGAAGCAATTTTGGAACTAGCCAGGACTTGCAAGGAGAGGCTAAAATACAAATAAGACCTAGATGGACAGGCTTTCACTGGTACAGATGTTCTACCTTTTCACTGACTATTCGCAAAAGATACCAAATACACCAGGCCCTGAAGAAAAGGCTATCTCCAAGTGTGTAATGAGCACTGCCAGGAGGCAAGAAGTTTCTTCCAGGACCTGGTTCCCAACGCCTCAAGGCTGCAACCCACTGAACCAGTGCAGGAGAGGTTTTACCTCC
This sequence comes from Gymnorhina tibicen, assembly GCA_013399875.1. Taxonomy (NCBI): domain Eukaryota; kingdom Metazoa; phylum Chordata; class Aves; order Passeriformes; family Artamidae; genus Gymnorhina; species Gymnorhina tibicen. The sequence goes on from VXAZ01004832.1 coordinate 924,895, forward strand.
TGGTGCACTGTAGAGGTGATAGAAATGAAACACATCACCTAAGAGGTAGGGCACCTGGAAGACTCTGAAGCTTTTTGCTCCTAACTTGCTGAGAGATAACCTTGCTGAGAAACACAACGGCCCTGGAGACTGCCTTTCATGTTTTATGTGCAGGTATTCTATATAGCCAAAATGAAGAACACATTCTGAATACCTCCCAACCTCAAAATAATGCTCAAAATAGTAGACACACCCCTAAATTCTACTGAAATTAATATAATTTTGCAGATCGAATTTTGAACTTTATGAACTTCCATGATTGCTGAACTCAGTGTTTTATAGTGACCCAATTAGGTATTCCATGTAGAAAATAATTCAGGCTGCAGTGCTGTAAAGATGGGATCCTCTTTGAGCAATATTCTGTTTTAAAATAAAAATACATGCCCAGAAGTCCATAATATTACAAGGAATCCAAGTCTAAAAATCTTTTTAAAATCAAGCATGTGTTTAAAATTGTGCAACTTATATCAGATTTAGGGCTTAAAAAATAAGCTACTTATTCAACAGAAACTAGGTTTATGTCACAGTTGGAACACAATAGACAACTTGTAGTTTATTCAGAGCAACCACAAGTGATTTTTGTCAAGGAATATCTTGTTTCTATCAGTATAACTATGCTGTGCATCACTTAACGTGTAACAGCAGTTCCCAAACTGTGATCATTTTACTCATTTCTACTACAATGCACAGATAAGTGATTAGCTCCTCATTTCTCTGATTAAAGTAGGTAGCAAGGAAAGATGTGTGAACAGTATGTTGCTAATGAAAAAATGTGGGTGCCAAGAATGAATTGCAATAATTGTAATATTTGCTATTAATAAGATGAGATAAAGAAATTACTGACATACTTTCCCAGCTGCTCCCTCAGTCACCATACTGATAGGTAAGCTGCTCAAGACTTATGTATCAGAGACTTAATACAGCTAATAATAAATTGTAATGAAGTCTGAGCAAGGATATATGAAAATGACTGTGTCCACATGACATTTCATACTGCAGGAGGAAAGGCTGAGTCAGCAGGAGGCTGGAGAGCTGTAGTAATGAAATGAAAATGAGCTTTTCAACTCAAGGAATATCAGAGAGATGGAGTTCTAACTCCCACTGAAAGCCAGCAGGCAGAGCATATAACCCACCTGGCCCTATACAAAGTGATAAAGTAAGAAAAATGCAAGCCCTCTCCCAGCACTATGCCTGGGCTGGAACGGTGTGCAGAAAACATATTTATTGCAGTTTTGTGCCACATTATCTCCAGGGCTTCAAGCCTCTACTGCAGGGTAGGATAGTTAGCTTTCCTATTAAACATGGCAGGATACAGCTGGAAGTTGAAGCAGCATAGATTGTGTTTAATGAAACTTCCCTGGGTCTTAACTTCAGTGGTGTATCAAGACCTAAAAGCATTTTAACCAAAACCTTGGACTCTTCTGCAGAATTCAAAATACAGACCTTGTGTTCCAGCTCAGCAAAGGAATGATGCAGCAGTCTATCACTTGTTGAGAAATACTTTTTTTCCAGGTGTCTTGAGCACAGCCCTTGGGGTGACTAATCCTCTACCTCAGTTTGAAAATCCCAGCTCCACTGGTATTTTAGCTGCGGACAGGAGTGTGCTTTTGAAGAGACTCTCCTGAGCATTCCTCATTACTTCATTTTGCTTTTCACTGCAGGGCAATCTCAGAGCACACAGGCTGTGTTCATTTGGCATGAAACTAAACTGGGGTGCCCTGAGTGTGCTCCACTGCTCATGGGCACTCATTCAGCAGGGTGGAAGTGCATCTTTAAGAGGGTGTTAGTGTGGATGTTGGGTCTCCTGCATTCTCTTCTCACCTCTGCAGGATCATCCTCCCTGCAAATACACAACTGTGCACCATACATACACCACTCCTGCCGACATGTACCTCCCAACCTTTTTTGTTAGGAAAACAAAATTCTGAGATAGGAATTATTTCTTTAACTGAACATTTGAACAAATAGGTATTTGCAAAGCTGCCAATATAAACCCCTTTGTACAACTTTACAGGGACAAGGAATAAAAGAGTAACCAAGGGCATATAGACAGACTAGACAAGCATACTGTACCTATGAAATGCTCCCCATCATTACTGCAAGCACTAGTCCTTGCATGCTAGGCATGTAATTCTTGTCATGTTGTCTGTACCACCATGACAGAGGTTATCGTTTCTGGAGGGATGTGGGCTGAAGATTAATTAATTTCATATGTGTTCACATATTTTCATACTTTCATTTTCTCCCATACAGAAGACACAAAAAGACAGGCAGATTGGAAGGAAAAACCTTTTTGTTTTAAACAGTCTTTCTTAAAATTAAGTATTTTCCCTGGAACAGCATATTAGTCTTCCTTAAAAGAAGATTTGAATAGTGAATAATAAATAAAATAAAATAAAAATATTTATTTCTTTAATAATGGGATGTTGGAGCACTGTATAAATTTCTTTCCTTTGTTGTTGTTGTTATTATTACTTGATTTTCCATTTCAGTGAAAAACTGTTTGATACTTGGAACCAACAAAGAGGCATGCATCTGTTGAATAATGCTAATTCATATTCAAGCTGTGCTACCTAATTACAATGCATTTTTCATGGTACCATCACAGATTACCATGGATGATTCTTGGTCAGTCACGACTTAGTTAATTAGCAGGAACTTAACTATTGTATTTTTTGACTTTTCATGGATTGAATAGGGTATGCCCTCCAGCTCTCATGATCAAACATATTCCCTCCCCAAAGTATAGGATTAAAGCCATTATACTGGTCAAATCACAAGCAGGCATCTTTTTGCTTTGCTCCACAAATGTAAAAATGAAAGCAATATTCACAAACCAAATGTATTACAATGAATAAAAAACTGACTCACTCCTGGAAAAGCAAAACACAATGTATCTGAGGAACTTCACCCTAAAAAGCTTCATTCTTGAATAATTTTAAGAGTATTTTTAGATATTAGTGTAGGTGTTGGGGAAAAGCCCACATTGCTTTAAAGTCTGCCTTTTGTTTAAAACAGCATTTCAAGAGATGATGTTATGCAATTAGAAAGAAGAAAGGAAAAGAGTCTTAAACCAAGTGATTCAACCCAGTTATAGTAATAGAATTTCACACAGACTGTATGAGGTTCTGTCTTAGAAAGCTTTAGAAATATTCAGGTATATAGTTTAGTAGATCATTGAGATTTATGTTCATGTTAGATGAAAATACCAGTATAAATCTTTCCAAACAGGTTGAGACCAAATTATTCTCTTTACAAGTAAGTCTCAATCCATATGCCTATATGACTCTGTCTTAAATACCAAGTCCTAAAATACAGGAATCTTAAATAGATGTTTTTGTTACCTGCCTTAGATTAACTGCAGTCCTTTGTGTCATGCAGTGGGCACTGTATCAAAGAAAACTTCCATCTGTGTCTAGGAAGAGGCTGAGCTGGTACTGGGAGAATACTCTCTACAAAAGAGGAATAATACAGCAAAGGAAAACCAGTATTTTTTCCACAAACCTTAAAGACAGAGACAGTTTCTGAGGGAGAAAAGACTATTTACTTTCAATGCTGCTTGCACTCCTGAGCTCTCTGCTTAGGCCTGCCAAAAAACTTATACATACCAGGTCGCATCAATAGGACTTTCCAAACCAATGTCTTTTTTCTGAGGACAGCCATGGGAGCGGAAGGACAGAGAAGGCACACAATCATGCTTTGTTCTCATATGTCCTCCTCACTTCTGGGAGTTTGGGGAACCAAACTAGGAGGTTACACCCACAACATGGTGCTTAATAGGCTGTCAGCCAGCTTCTTCCCATGAATCTTGTGGACTGCTTTTTAACCCAGTTATATTTTGTACACTAATAAACTCAGGCTTCAGTTTATGGACGAATTCTTGGTGTGGTTTAAACAGCTTTCATGGGATATCCCTTATCTCTAGACATGTGAGAAGCAGTTAAGGGAGAAAGGGAAAGAGGGATGTCAGGATTGAAGGAGATCAAATCTCCGTCTCAATGGGCTTCAAATCACAGAGGCTTTCTGATCATATCGGAAAAATCTGTCCACTCTTCTCCATGTGTACTTACCTGGATACCAACATCTGTGTTATTTAAAGTCTGTGTAAAACAACACCGTGAAAATTGTTGCCCTGGCTTCCAGCTGGAGCCTCTATTGCAATATATCAGCCCCAACACATGACCTTTACCTCTCAGGAAGGAATGACTTTGCAAAATTTTTGCTTTTTGTAGCATAGGTCTGTCAAGAAAAGAAAATTCCACAACTAAACTAGAGCTTATTGGGAACAGACAGTCCACTGGGAGCTTGGGGCTACTCACTAAACATGGCAAACAGGTTACAAGTCAGATTTATTCCAGTGGAGCCTGCCAAATGGCATCACCAGCCAAATGGAAGATTTAATGTCTTCTCATCTGTATCCAGCTCAGAAATCTTCACACTACACCACAGATACTGCTATCAACTTCTAAGAAGGAGGTCTTTTAGGACAGCAGAACCTTAACAATGAGAAAAATAAGGCTTTTGAATTTTACTCTTTTATTTTTTTAAAATCTGGCTGAAGAAGCTCAGTTCCTGTTTTTTAGTTCCATTCCTCTGCAGCTCAGCAGAAATGACAGGGTGGCAGGCAGGCAGGTAGGTTGGTCACATTAGCTCACATTCTAAATAAATAGCAAATGCCTTTTCTTTCAGCAATTTATGCACTGACAGGCCACTCCAGAAGCTGGCACATCTCTACTGGAGTCCAGAGTGCCACCTCTAAAGAATACTTTACCATTAAGGATACAACAGATCCAAAGCTCAAAATTAAAGATTGTTGTAGTCCCCGAGCCACCAGCTGGGATGGCTGGGGGACCAGGAAGCCCAGGAGCTCGGTGGTGGGCGAATTCAGAGATCTGACACCCCCCACAAGTCAGCTGGCCGAATCCTCCTCACCTGGTCTTGTGACCTGTGTGAGGAGGGTCCCCCTGGTTGGTCAGCAGCCAGACAGTCACTCTAACCTTGGGTCACACCACACTGGCCCTCAGCTGTTGTCCCTCCCCTGTCTGTGTCCCTTGATAAAGAAGCCGGCAGGCGGGGCCCGCTCTCTTGCTACCTGGCCTGGCATGGGAGCAGGTCAGAAATAAAACATCGGGTACCTAGCAAGGGCCATCTCTGGACTCTTTACTTCTGGTATCGCCAGAGCCAGCAGCTCTGTGTGGGCTTGGCCGCGTGCCTCCATCGCACGGGTGAGAGAGAGAGCTGCATGCGAGGTGCTGAACACCGCCAGGAATTCCTGAGCCTGGAATTCTTAGGGAAAAGCAACAGCTTTTACCACCAGCCAAGTACCACAGCGGCAGGTAATGACAACATATATATTTAAACTTAGTTCCAAATGCAACAGGGTAATTATTCACCTATGAAGTCCTAAGGTCAGATCTTTTTTTTCTTTTGCTAGGAATACTAGGAGTTGTGGGAAGATATCCAAGTATTTTAATGTTATCAGTTCACCATGTCTATTCACCTGCCAGGTGCTGCACCATATTTAGCAACTCCTGTCACCTCCGTGACGACATTTGTCATTGGATTGCCATTTTTGCCTATTCCTGAATACCCTGCAGCTGCTTCTCTGAAAGAGTGAGTCATCCAAAACTGTTAAATCTGAAAGCCAGTCTCAGTTTCGCTCCCAGAAAAATCAACACATATGACAAACCATCTACACTTGTGTGGAGGTGTTCAAGGGACTTGCAGTGAAACCCTAAAGTACTGTGGGGAGGCAAAGATTCTAGCACCCGCACACTTTGCATGGTGTGGAAGCTCAGTAACTCCACTGTAGTCTCCTAGGGGCCAACCAGGAAAGTCAGTCAGCACCACGTCATGAGCTGCAATTCAATTGTGGTGAGGCACCTATCCCTTAAAATAGGCTTGATGGGCAAGATGAATCCCATGCCCTGACCCACCGCAAACTTGATGTGATCAGCGCTCAAGCTATGCAGATGTCCCCATTCTCCTGTACGCAGACTTCACAGAATCACAGAATATGCCAAGCTGGAAGGGACCCACAAGGGTGATTGAGTCCTGATCCCTCACAGGACCACCCCAGGAATCCCACCATGTGCCGAAGAGCATTGTCCAAATGCTTCTTAAAATCCTTCAGGCTTGGTGCTGTGATCAGTTCCCTGCACAAACTGTCCCAGTGCCCAGCCACCCTCTGGGTGAAGAACTTTTTTCTAATATCCAACTTAAATCTCCCCTGACACAACTTCAGGCCATTCCCTCGGATCCTGTCACTGCTCACAGAGAGAATAGATCAGTGTCTGCCTTTCCTCTTCCCCTCATAAGGAAGTTGTAGCTGCAATGAAGTCTCCCGTTAGTCTCCTCCAGGCTGAACAGACCAAGTGACCTCAGTCGCTTCTCACACGGCTTCCCCTCAAGGCCCTTCACCATCCTCACTGCCCTCCTTTGGACACTCTCTAACAGCTCAATGTCTTTTTTATACTGTGGCACCCAAAACTGCCCCCAGCACTCGAGCTGAGGCTGCCCCAGTGCAGAGCAGAGCAGGACAATCCCCTCTCTTGCCCAGCTGGCGATGCTGTGCCTGATGCCCCCCAGGACACAGCTGGCCCTCCTGGCTGCCAGGGCACTGCTGGCTCATGTTCAACTTTCTATCAACCAGGACCCCCAGGTCCCTTTCTGTAGTGCTGCTTTCCAGCATCTCATTCCCCGGTCTGTCCATACATCCAGGGTTGCCCTCTCCCGGAATGTGCAGAATCCAGCACTTTTCCCTTGTTGAATTTCACATGGTTGGTGATTATCCAGTCCTCTAGTTTATCAAGGTCTCTCCACAGGGCCTTCCTGCCTTCCAGGGAGTCAACACCTTCTCCCAGTTTTGTAGAGTTGCTTAGTGTCCCTTCTGGTCCTGTGCCCAAGTCATTTATGAAGATGTTGAAGAGCACGGGGCCAAGGATGGAGCCCTGTGGAACTGCACTAGTGACACGTCACCAGTCTGATGTCACCCCGGTCACTACAACCCTTTGTGCCTGACCCCCAAGCCAGCTGCTCACCCATCACATGATGTGTGTATCCAGCTGTGTGCTGGACATTTTGTCCAGAAGGATCCTATGAGAGACAGTATTGAAAGTTTTACTGAAATCCAAAAAGATTACATCAACTGATTTCCCTTGATCAACTAGGGGGGTTACCTTGTCATGTAGTTATATTATACCAGAATCAAAGCCAAATTTAAGATCAAATCTCACCAAACTAGGACAAAACATTAAGCAGTTATAAATGCTATATATAAGTAAAATACTATATATGAAGACATATACATATGAAATTATATATTTATGCATATGAAGCTTCTAAAAAAGGTGCCTTCTGATCAACAAGGTTATTAAGAATTATTTAAATTCATTTCCAATTGATCAATCTTTATATCATTGAGAAAATATACAGTGGAGTTTAGCTGGACATAAATTGCTCACATTAGGCAGCCTCTTAAATGCTAACAGCAAAAAAATTTCTATTTGGCTGCAGGAATTCTTTCAAACAGCAACAAGAAATAAACAATAGCAATGCATTTAGTTATACACATATGGGAATGAAATAGCAAAGTTATACGCTGACATTTTGTCAGTCATTAGCTGTAAATGGTGCATTTTTAAGATTGCCAGTGATTATCACCAATTGCTTGATGTTCAGTGCCTTCCCCTACAGTGATGTTCTCAGAGGCTATTTGAATTTTGCTTGGGGAGGGCCCAGGAGGTAATTGTGTTTGGTTTCCAACTTTTCGCTCCTGTAGAAAATCTGATAGGATGTTTCAAGTGGTAAATGTTGATGTTCTATTATTACTTTACATATTTCAGGTTTATAACTGAACTACAGAATGACATTAGACTATTTTGTATGTTTCCAGCTATTCCAATTCTTTGCTTCATAAACTTCTGAAAATAATAAAATCTTGTTTTGATGGAGCAGAGCTTCTGAACACGACCACAAGGTAAAATACCACAAGCAAACCTTCAGGCTTTTTATGTAAGCACTAGGGGAGTGATCAGAAAGTAAGACGAAGAAGTTTCAGGAGTATATCAATCAGTGGCAACATTTTGTGTTTATTTATTTATTGATTTATTTATTTTAAAATATTAAAGAAAAAAATTAAATACTTTGAATGTACATTTCAGGCTACCCAGTGGACACCACACTTTTCTTTCTCCCCTACACAGACTTTATCTCTTTCCTTCCTCTCTCACAATTCTGATTTCAAAATGATTTTTTCATCTAGCCTTTTTTTTTATTGTACAAGAATAAGGCTATACAGCCCAAGATAAGCTCAACATTTATGTATTCAAATCTGCATTTTGCAGGCACTTCTGCTCTTTTGGCATTGTTACTGTTCCTCAGTTTCTGTTCTTCCTAAGATGAATTGTAGAGTCTTCCTGCAGCCTGGCACTGGTCAGGCCTGATGAATGTGTCCCCTTGAGGTCTGGATGTGGTCAGAGAAGACACATTCTTTCCTGTGAGATTCTTGCTGCAGAATTGGGGAATGTAATTCACCAAAGTCTTGAAAATCTAGAAGAGTTACATTACCAAGATGATTAGGGGTCTGGAGCATCTCACTTATTAGGAGAGACTGAGGGAGCTGGGTGTCTTTAATCTGGAGAATACTGAGAGGGGATGTCATTAATGCATATAAATATCTCAAAGATGGGTGCCAAGAGGATGGTCCCAGACTCTTTTCAGTGCTCCCCAGTAACAGGATGGGGAGCAATGCCCATAAACTAAAATACAGGAAGTTCCACCTCAACATGAGGAAGAACTTCTTTACATTGACGGTTACAGAGCACTGGAACAGGCTGTCAGGGGAGGGTGTGGAGTCTCCCTCTGTGGAGACATTCAAAACCCACCTGGACACATTCCTGTGCTACCTGCTCTAGGTGACCCTGCCTTGGCAGGGAGTTGGACAGGATTATCTCCAGAGGCCCCCTCCAACCCCAACAGTTCTGTCACTCTGTGAAGAAATGTATTAAAAACTCACGGTATCTCAATATTCACTTATGGGAGGTCTGTGTCAATGGCATCTGTGAGGGCACCACGGGCTCCCAGTCAACCAGGACCATGGAGGGCTCCCCATGCCAGGGACATCAGCCCAGACAGGAGTGGGGCAGCCGTGGGATAACAGGGCAGCCCCAGCAGCAGGCATCTCCATGGGGCCGGGAACAGAAATGGCCTGAGGCTGGGCTGGGATGTGGAGTTGCAGCTGTGCCTGGCTCAGGGCCCGTGGCCGGGAAGGGCTGTGGGGAGCTGGAGAACGGCCCTGCTGCAGCACCCCTGGGGCAGGGGCTGGCGTGGGGTCCCGAGCCCTGGGCGGGGGACAGGGAGCCCTGAAGGGGCTAGGTTGGCACAGGCAAGATTGGGGCTGTCCTCAGGGCCCTGACAGCACAGGGTATTATTTACATAGCTTTAGGCCAAGGATTAGATAGCGAGGCATAGTCTCTCCAAAGCTGAGTGTTTGGTGACTGACGAGAAGCAGAGTGTCCAAAGTAGATTTGCTGGTTAATATTTGGGCTGTTTTCAGAGGGCTGGTACTGAGTAAGGCTGATTTGATATTTTCTGTTTTGCACAGCCTTCTTTCCTCACTGCTGTGCTGATGACAGAGCCAGCTCTAGGCATGAGAACGGTGTTTCTACTGTCTAGTATATCTGAGGGGGCAGATTGCTCCAGCCAGCAAAACACATGGCCTTGTAGGATGGCTGGTGAGTCTGAGGAAGATACACGCAGGAAAGCAGGTATTGCTGGGGAAGAGTGGGCAGAAAGGCAGAGGAAATCTTCCTAAGAGCAGCAGTTCTACGACCTCCAGGAATACCCTTTTCCTGACAGCACACAAAGCTCAGCTTGCCAGGGCTTTCCCTCTTTGCTCCCCAGCCAAGATCATAGAATCAAAGATTCACAGAACGGATTGGGTTGGAAGGGACCTTTGAAGATCCCATAGTCCACCATGGGCAGGGACACATACCACTAGATGAGGTTGCTCAAAGCATCATTCTGTCGGCGGGTTCCAACAGGACGGGGAACCAGGACAGACGCTCCAGGAGCTTTTTTATTATTTTATCAGTCTCACATACAGAGTTGAGACACAGGAGATGATACAAGCTCGCATTGTCGAAGGCATTCCGGAGATTTCCGGAATACAAAGCATTCTTAAAAGCTTTTCAGCCAATAGCATACTTGTAAAAGTTATAGACAACTGCCTTAACCAATCCTCATTAGCGCATGTACACCTGTTATACACAATACTTGCTTGTTTGTACCTTATATAACAATGCACAGTATTCCATTATTAAGCTTAACCTTATCTATCTTGTCAAACATATTTTTGCAACTCTAAAAGCTATCTCAGCCAAACCTAGAAACTCTAACCATTGTTTTAATGTCCTTGCTTAATGTATAATTGTATCTTCTTGAAGTTTTTCACAGGCAAAGCTAATCCTAAACTCTTCCGCCTTATTTCTGAAACTTGCTTTTATTTCTCACCCCTAAGAATCTTTCTACCTTTTCTTGTGTTTCCCACACCATCCAACCTGGCCTTGAGCACCACCAGTGCTGGGTCCCTGTAAGTAGTAGTGCTGCCTGGCACAGATTCAGTTCTGGCTCTGGGTTGGTCTCTTCATGAGTGCAGTTTACTTTTTAACTCAACTTCCTGGTGAAGTGTGAAGGTGTTGGAATTGCTCCAAACTTATATTCTCCTACAGATCATTAAAATGCCCACCTTAGTAAACAGCATGATGCAACAACAGTGGATCTACAAAGAGAAACAGGTTGGCTCCACCATGAGACAGAAAATTATCCAACTGGATAGATTCTGAACAAACTACAGAGTCTGGACTTTTACAGAAGGAGTAAGAAGAAAATATACAGGGAAAACAAAGAAATAGTGATGTCTCAAGAAAATTTAATGCTAATTTTGCATTCATTTTTCAGCAAGACTCCTACTGGGTCTTGAACAAATCCTCTATCCTCATCTCTTTCGAAATTATGTTTGCAAGCATGAAATTCAATATAGTAATGGTGTCAAGTAAAGAAAGCAGTGTGTCCCTCTGTGCAGTAAGATAGTTTACATGCAGCTCAAAGAGGGAAGATATTCTCCCATTGCTCAATGAAAGTTTTATTCTGGCATTAAAAGTTCAAGAAGTCTAGCCAACTTTTAAAAACAGTTGAGCTCCCTTCAATTCACTCTTACTCTCAAACTTCTACTAAATAACATGTTTTCCTATTAAATCTGATGGAATTTCAGAGCACTCAGGGTTGGGTTTTTTCCTAAGATAAATAAAAGTGTTAAGCCGTGGGCACATTTTGTCAAATAGGCGTGTCACCTTGTGATTCTGCCAGACACCAGAGCTACAGAATAATGCAGATCAATAACAGTGCAGAAATCAGAAGTGGAGGACAGTACTTTTACAGTTTGGTTTGGTTTGGTTTGTTGCAGTTATTTTATATTAAAGCCACTGAATTAGAAAAGAAGCAAGTGGCTATTTTAAGAACCTTTTCCAGTTGCTAAAGATCTGGGTGAGTTTTACAAAAAAAAGTTTTCCACAGATAAGCACCCAACTTTTTATATACTTTTGCTGAACTACAACATAGCAGTGTACCATGATAGTCTTTCACAGACCTCTCTACTCCTGAGGTTCCTAGGAAGGTTCCCAGGCACAGTTCCATAACAGTGTGTGATTTTATGCACAAAATTAGGCATTGTTAATTAATGTGGGACTGCCTTTATCACAGAAGGTTACCAGAATTTCCTAACAAGATAAACTCAAAGTGAAACAGCACAAAAAAGTAACTGAGATTAACTGAGGATATCAAGAAAGAAATATGCTGATTGAGACAGCTTCTGCTCCAACAGACAGACTTATTTTGTTTCCTGCAGAAGTAAGATTACCATTGTGCAGCCAGAAAACACAAGCCTGCATTGACAATCTGCCTTAGTTTTCCTCAGTGTAACCTTCTGCACATTATCATTTTTGGCTTAAAATTACCTGAACCAAAGAGGCCCCAAATGCAGGCACCCTCCTGAACGCTTTTATCAGAGAGAACAGGTTAGAAGTTGAAATAGTTCTAGCAACCTTAGTCTTCATTCAGATGCTCAGAGCAAATTTTTCATCCACTCCCACATTTCCTAAAGAGATTAAGGTTATTGCACACAAGAACTTTTCCCCCAATTTTTATGCACATTAAGTAAAAGCCAATGTTCCCCATTTAAAAATTTTGCATAGCAGAACACAAACTCCAAAAAGTCTACAGTCTAATCAAAAAGAGAAGATTATTTTCAGAGGAATACCTCAAAAGGGTATTAAGAACTAACCAGAACTCATGGCTTTTTCAAAGTCCTTGGCCAAAAGAGACAGTTTCTATATATTTTATACAGATACAAAAAGGAAAGGGAATTCTAATGCAAGAAGAGAGTCTGCTGAGAGGAAGGGACAGGTTGTTCTCAGCAGGCTTGAATATGAACAAACTCACCGGCAAGCTTTGAACCTTACCTCGTAATTGGTGTTGATATAAGAAGAGTGACTGTGTGCAAGAAAGGAAGATGATGCCCCCATCCCTAAGGCATGCACTTCAAACCTGATTGAGAGAAATTTTTCCCTTGGTACAATCACTTCTACTTCAGTGAAACTCCAGCATAACAAGCATATTATATGCACTGCAGAGGGACCAGAATACTAATTTCTAAATGGAAAATGATAAACATCTTCCTCTATTTAGGCTTGTGGCTATGACAAGGAAGGCAGGCATGGATGGCACTCCAAATAGAAATACTTCTGCAGAGATGAAGGTATTCAATATCCAGTAAAGACACAGTTCTTTACAATAAATAAACAACAAATTTTTCTGGTACCAGAACATTCATTCACAGAAAGATCTTTTAAAAGTCATCACATTTGATTTTGTTTTTGGATAGTTAAAAAGTTATTATATCCCAAAACGCAGAACATATTTGAATAATAAACTCCTTAATATAACAAGATGATTATGTATAAATATTTGCCTATCACAACAGTGTGCTTGAACTATTGCATCTTTAAAATTGTATTAGCTATCCGCATATGTCAAAATGGAAGTGAGATTAATACAAGCAAGTGTCTCATTAACTTCCCTTCCTGCACTGGGAAAATGAGCCATGAACAAATTTCAGAAGTTAAGAGGGTTAATTTGGATAAGCAGACAAAGTGTTGATGTTTGCCTGATTTATCTTTTGAGTCTGAATCATAAACCTCATAAGCCTGAAACACTACTTAATTTAGCAAGGTTTTCCTGATTTTTTAGCTCAGACAGAAATGAATGGGGGTTCATGGCATTCTTGTGCCTCAGGCAGGGTATGTACAGGTCTTGCAAGTCTGGATTTTTTGTCTAAGGTGGTTTTTATCAGCAGAAGTCACTTTTCTGCCTTGCCAGCGTTCAGAACAGAAAAACACATTTTTAATGAGCCTCTCTAAAATTTTTAGAATGGTGGTATCATGAATGATATCTCTTTTACCTGACTATTTTGAAAGCCACAATCAAGTGACAGACAAAGAAGAACTCCTAGCCTCATCTTTTGGATGTTATATAATGACTGTTCCCCATTGTCTCAAGAAGTTAACTAGTTAAGTTAAGAAGTCAGGTTACTGACGGGCTTAAGTTTCTCCTCCTTCTCTCCACCTACACAGGCATGTTGACCATGACACACGTTGGTAATTCTAGTGTGATGCCATGATGATTTTTTGCTTTTTCCTATACCCCTCTTATATACCCTTTCCATATACTCTTTCATACAGCTTTGCGTGTATCCTTAGTGCTTTTAGCCCACATACTTGTAATTCCCTAAGTCTCATAAATAGCTTAGACCCAAAGTTCCATTAAACCGAGAGACCAAACATCTTGGAAGCCTC